>CAXKVX010002996.1:0-55617 GCA_964058865.1 Eleocharis quinqueflora | reverse complement strand
ATTTGTTAATGTTAAACAAATAAAAATAAAAAGTTAGTAAAATAAACAAAATTGAATCTATTTCATCTTGTCCAATTTGTTTTGAGGTTGGAGGAACGAACGGTTCAAATTCAATTATGACGCAAACTCATGATAAAAATTAAGTAACTAATTATGACTCAATTTACGAAGTAGTCAAATTTGAGATACTCATTTCTTCGATCACAAAATAAACTTGACAAAATAGAATTAGTCTCGTTAAAATAATCAAATTTAGTTGTCTGAAAATTACACTAAAAAAGACCCATGTTATTTGTACGTGCTATTTAAAAGAAAGTTTGTTGTGAAGCAAATAGAGTATTTTTACTAGATTTATCTCTTATACTTATCTTCGAAAATAAATATATATTATTAGAGAAATAAATATTTTTTTAGCATGAGATAACTACAAAAGTAATGCAGTATAATGCAAGAATTTCAATTAATAACCTCACAACAAAATTATTAATTCATACTCTAAAGTAAGGTATACAACCCAACTGATAAGTAAGCAAAAAAAATTATGAAAAAATATGTATAAATATTTACAAGGTCGGATATATATATTAGAGCTTCCTTTTCTACTTTTCATTCTTCAAAGATAGAAGATAGATCCTTTTTTTTTTTTTGGGATCGTTCAATACCAATGATAATTATAAAATAGAAATGAAGTGTTATATCGAAGTCTTAATTTTTATACTTAAGATAACTGTTCTTTTAGACAAAAATAATAGTATATTTAATTTATGCATTAGATTCAGTATGGTTTCTACAAAACAAGCTCAAAATGTATAAGATTGACGGCTAACCAAAATTTTTTATTTACATTTTGGCTTGCATATCAAAATGGATTTGACATCTGAAGCAATTTTAATTATTTTATGAAATTATCTCTCATTATAAAATAGGAACAATATATGCGAAACAAGTTATGAAATATATATATAGCTCAATAAATAATATGCATAGTACGGAAGATGATGTACTATGCAAATTATTTTAGCATTGCTCATATATATATATAGTTAGGCTAAAGTACTTTATAAAGCACAAAAGTGCATATACTTTAGACTCACATCTCACAATGCAAAGTTCAAATGGCCGATTCGGACCGTTGAAAATGTTGTCCATACTAATATATACTTGGAAATCAAATTTTTCATTTTTTACAATTTTATTGGATGAGTAGAAAATTCGATAAATTGGAAGTCTGAAAATCGTTAGATTGCTGAATTTTCTACTATCTGATAAAATAGTAAAAAAACTTCAAAAAATGAAATTTTTTGTTTCCAATTAGATTTTAGTATGGACACTATTTTCAACGGTTCGAATCATTCATTTGCACTTTGTATTATGAGATATGAATCTAAAGTATATGCACTTTTGTGCTTTATAAAGTACTTTAACCTAACTCTCTCTCTCTCTCTATATATATATATATATATGTTATTTTACTTTGTAAAGTATGATTGAAGCAATATTTTGAATTATAAAGTCAGAACAACCGATCCAAACCGTTAACATGATCTACATATTAAAATCTACTTGAAGACCGAATTGTATATATTGTAGACTTTTTTACTATTTTTAGAGATGGAAACTCATTTCGTATTGGATGATTCAAAAATCGGTATATCAACGAATTTGTTTCTCTTTTAAAAAATAGTTATAAGTATCAAAAAAGTGAAAAATTGGGTCTTCAAATAGATTTTAGATTTTATATAAATCATGTTCAACGATTTCGATCAGCCGTTCCGATTTTACAATTAAAAATATAGACGTAAAGTACCGTTTCAATCTTATTTTGCAAAGTAAAATAGCCTAATTATTTATATACATATATGCTCAATTTTAATTGTAACGCTGGTGCGATGATCTGATAATTTTTTACACAACTAATTGCAACTCCAGATTGTAGAGTAATCAAACTATTATTACATAGTAGGTACAATAACTTCAAAAAGAAAAATAAAGAAAGTAAAAGAAGTAGATAAAATTATTTCTGTCACTTTTAGGAACCGGGTCTTCTGCTCGTAAATTCCTGCTTGTTTTTCTGGTTGTTTCGATCTGGACCGTTCAAAATTTATTTAACGGCCAAAACATCTGTCTCCTAAATCAAATTACAGCCGTCCGTGACGATCGAGCGGTCGGATCGAAGACAAGTAGAAAAGCAAGCAGGAATTTACGAGCAGCAGATCCGGACCCCACTTTTAGAGGGACCTAGTAGTTTCTATTACTTAATAAAAAGTGATATGCCAACGAATGATTCATAAAAAAAAAATATCGTGAGACGAAATTTAGATGGTGATATATATACGTATTAAATTCTTTTTGAGATCAAATGATTTGTGTTAAGCCACAATCAATAGATACATGTAGTCGTACAATATTTGGGTTTTTGTTTTGGGGCTGTCCTATTTTGTAATTTAGTGTTCCTAAAGGACTTGTATGTACTTGTGGTGTTATAATATATTATTGTTATTTTAGTAATACATATGATAATGTGAACGCAAATTTAGTATTAGTGTAAATTAAGTCGGATTTGTTTATTTGCTTAAAATTTTAAACAATGGCTACAATTAATATCAACTTATGAGAATTATAACTTTAGCGAAAGCGTTACTTACTTGCTCTTGACTGCTTCTCAAGCATTATCGCTAGATGAGATTGTATTATCTTTGTCTTGAGTGTCTTTCTACTGTAATTTGTCAGCTCTCGAGTCCTTTCAAAATTTTGTAGATGTTCTATCTTTTATCCAAACTCACGAATAAAGTAAGAGTATTCTATCTTTAATAAAAAAAAAGAACAATTGGAGTCATCCACAAAACTTGAAGATCTAGCATTTAAATACTCGTGCTTTGAAATCTTAGCAAGATCTCATAATCTTTAAGCATGATCCCATAATCTTCAATAAAGATCATGATTCTTGTTAGCAAGATCTCGTAATCTTTAACAAGAATTTTGATATGATCATTGAGATCTAAGCAAGATCTCGTAATATTTAATCATGACAGTATTTTTGAGATCTTACAAAATCTCATAATATTTAATGAAAATCATGACATGATTTTGAGATCTTATCTAGAATATTAATTAAATTAATTACAACTGGTTCATTAATAATTATAATTAATTTTTCTTAGTTTTATATGTCTTCACATTCAAAATTTAGCAAAAATACATATTATGTCATGTTTAAACTAATCACATTTATATGACATATCATATATATTACTTAGTGTAATATTTGTGATAATATTTTATATATTTAGTAAAATTAATTTATAAAATCAAACTTTATTTATTGAATTTCACATTTAAATTCTAATCATCAACCCATATGATATTAGATTTAGCCACTCTACTCTATGAAGAGAGAGAAGTTTATATTCTGTCAATAACATTTATAAGCTATTAAATGTCAAACCAACGGAGGCCTTTATATTGTGTGTAAATTTGTAATTAGCGGGCATATTTCTTTAAATAAATTTTGGGATGCATAACCCAAGCATTTGTAATTACAAAAAAAGGAATAAATAATAACAAAATAATATTCTATTTCGCAACGTCCTCTCATCCCAATTTTAATGAACAGTATTTGTGTCTCAAAAGATAAAAAGAGCAAAAAGAAGGAATTTTATCAAGTATAAAATTACAGAAAAAATATGCACTATCTATCTTTCTAAATCCGATGAAATACCTCGTAATATAGAATAGTCTCCAATAATCTACATTACATCGAAATTCACACACATAAATTTCGACTTATTTTAAATTATTAAATAATTATTTCGTATTACGAAATACTCTATCAGATATAAATTCGACAGCTGTCCGGACAATAATTTTTGACTCGTAATTCTGAGATGCCTAGATACCTATCCAAAATGAAACGAAGACCCTACAAATTCTAGGTTTATCATGCTATAATTTTGCCAATAATGGCTACAGTTTATGTTAAATTCCAAAAACGAAAAGAAACCATTGAAAATAATGTTTTGAGTTGATCGAGCAATTTTTAAATCATTACAGGAATCATCTGAGAATGACATTACACCGGCACCAAATAAGTTTATTTTATTTTATTTTATGAAAGGATTATTCATCAGATGGGCGATGGGAATACTATCACAGCGCACACATCATATGGATTTACTGTGCCATTCACTTTGTGACTAACCATGTAGCGAGTGGACAAGCACGCTGTAAATTTTCATCGCTGGCTCCCCCGTCAATCTACATTTCTGAGGATATCAACCGCTGGATGGCTTGTTGTTATAACACTTAGCTGACCGATATTTTTATTATCAGAAATTTAATAAATAAAATATAAATAGACATAAAGATTTGTGCAAAAGCGCTGAAAATAGAAAAGATCGGAGTTACGAATATCAACATTTTGATTAAATTCAAAAGACCAGAGTTCTGAACAATTGATTCATTTTATTTTCCGCAAAAGCAAACAACTTTTTGGACCTTTTGGCGTTGATTTTTTATTAATAAAAATATTATTAATTTAAACCATGAATTATGTTATATTTAAATAATTTTTCGTAATAATTTCGGCTATACTCGTCGGGATCGTAATTAAATTTGTTTTATCGTCGCAAGCCATCAAGTTGTAGATATTCGAGTCTACTTTCATCACGTCGAGTTTGATTTGCGATCATAGAAACAAGCGATTCAAAATTAATTTCGACGCAAACTCATGATAAAAAATCACTAATTAAGACATAAGTTGAATCTTGAGCCAAATTTGAGATGCACATTCCTACGATCGCAAATCGGACACAACGAGATGAAAGTAGACTCAAATATCTACAGCTCGATGTATTGCGATGATAAAAAAAACTAATTACGATCCTGATGAGCACTGTGAATGTTTGTAGAAAAATATACTAATCATACTTAATATTTTTTGTAATAACTTCGATTACGCTCGTCGAGATCATAATTAAATTATTTTTATCATCGTAAGCCATGAAATTCTAAATATTCGAGTCTACTTTCATCGCGTTGAGTTTGATTTGTGATTGGAGGAACGTGCATCTCAAATTTGGCTCCGTCTTTAACTAATGTCATAATTTGTAAAATTTTCTCATGATTTGCATCATAATCAATTTTTAATCGCTCGTTTCTTGATCACAAAGCAGACTCGACGCTGTGGAAGTAGACTCAGATATCTATAGCTCGATGACTTGCGACGATAAAAAATACTAATTACAGTCTTGACGAGTGCAGCTGAAGTTATTACAGAAACTTACCTAAATACAATTCAACTCATGAATTAAAATATTAATTTAAATAATAAAATATTTAGGGTACAAAAGTTTGAAAATTTTGTTATGTCCGACCTAAAAAAAATAAGAATAACATCTATGACCCTGAATTCAAATCTTTGACAATAATAACCCTACTTTAACGTTCACATTCACGTGTTATTAAAATATTAATATTAGTTATGAGTTGGATTGTATTTAGGTAAGTTTTTGTAACAACTTCAGCTGCACTCGTCAGGACTGTAATTAATATTTTTTTATCATCGCAAGTTATGTAGATATCTGAATCTACTTCCACAGCGTCGAATATGATTTGTGACAAGAGAAACGGGTGATTCAAAATTGATTCTGATGCAAACTCATGATAAAATATTACTAATTATGACATAAGTTGAAGATAAAGCCAAATTTGAGATGCACGTTCCTCCAATCACAAATCTGAAAGTAGACTCGAATATCTAGAATTTCATGGCTTACGATGACAAAAAGAATTTGATTATGATCCCGACAAGCATAGTCGAAGTTGTTACAAAAAGTATTAAGTATGATTAGTATATTTTTTCGACAAACTTTGACAGCGCTCTTCAGGATCGTAATTAGTCTTTTTTTTATCGTTGCAAGTAATCGAGGTGTAGATATTCGAGTCTACTTCCATCTCGTTGAGTCCGATTAGCGATCGAAGGAATGTACATCTCAAATTTGACTCCTTATTCAACTTATGTCTTAATTTGTGATTTTTTATCATGAGATTGCATCGAAATTAATTTTCAATCGCTCGTTTCTCCGGTCGCGAATCGGACTCGACAAGATGGAAGTAGACTCGATTATCTACAGCTTGATGGCTTGCGACGATAAAACAAATTTAATTACAATCTCGACGAGTATAGCCGAAGTTATTACGACAAAATATCTAAATATAATCTAATTCATAGATTAAATTAATAATATTTTTGTTAATAAAAAAATCAACGTCCAAAAGGTCCTTGTTTGCTTTTGCGGAAAATAAAATGAATCAATTGGTCGATATTGTGAACATTGGTCTTTTGAATTTTTTTAAAAGGTAGGTATTCACAACTACGGCATTTTGTATTTCTAGCGCTTTCGAACCAATCTTTCTGTTTATTTATAATTTATTTATTAAATTTCTAGTATTAAAAAAATCGGCCTAGCTGATTATGATGGATACTTTTCATTTCGTTTCTTGATTTCTCTTTTTCCCCCCATTTTACTCTTTTATACCGTGTGAATATAAACAATAAGTTTTAATGGATTTTTTTAAATGGGCTAAGCCCACTTTCCTGAAAAAAGAAAAGAAATGTAACACAGAGGATTCCAGATCATTGCAATGGAAATTCACCCCCCACTCCTTGTCTAAGTTCTGCTAATATTATATAAAAAATAAACACGCCAATGGATCCTCTCCGAAATTTTTAAGTAATAAAAATATTATTATAATTGTAGGTGATACACTATCTCGTCTAGGGTTCTCAAAACGGGGCGGGTCGGGTATCCGTGGATCCGACCCTTCCGGATCCACGGGTATGACGGAGCGGGTATGCACGGGTTCGAACCCAAAACTCCCAACCCGACCCGTGATAAACCCGGGCGGGTAGGGTCCGGGCGGTTCCAGACGGGTCGGGTCGGATCCGTCCAAATTTTTGAATTTTTTGAATTTTTTTCGATTTTTTTTATTTTTTTCGAATTTAAAACTGCACATTATTTTAATATATATATTTTCGAATTTTTCTGATTTTTTTTTGATTTTTTTTGAATTTTTTTGAATTTTTGCACGGATCTACGGGTCGGATCCACGGGTCGGGTCCACGGGTCGGGCACGGGCGGGTCTTGGGACGGGTCGGGCACGGGTCTACACGGGCACGGGCACGGGTTTAGACGGGTTTGGAGGATTTGGGGCCAACCCGACTCGTGATAGATCCGTGGATTCGGGATCCGGGCACGGGCACGGACGGGTCCACGGGCGGGTAGACCCGCCCGGATTTTTTTTGAAGATTAAAAAAAACGGATAAATTTTAAACTCGCAACTGGCAGTGACGAGTATAGCAATAATTGATGTTTTTCCTAAATTCGCTACTGGCATTGACAAATTTAAACTGTAAAAAGATTCTTTATTCAAGAAACTCATATAATTATTGTTTTACACTCTAAACTCGTCACTACTAGTAGCGAGTTTAGAGAAAACCAATAATTGATGCATTTAATGCGACCTATACTTGCCAGTGTCAGTGGCGAGTATAAGATTTATCCGTTATTTTTTAAATCGTCGAAAAATACAAAATAATTGATAAACTCGCCACTCCACTAGCGACAATAGTATATATAAAATTCATCTACCAATTTCTTATATATTTAATTATATATAATATTTTTATGACTTAAAAAAAATTCGGGGAATTCTCTCTCAATTGAACTTCATTGGTAATTTTTTAGAAAATAGAAAAATTAAGCCATTAAATAGCATAAAAAAGTAAAAGTTGTCTCCGTCGCCTTCCGATATGTGATACATCATTAGCTTTTCCAAAAGCTAGTCAAATTATCTTTTTCCTCTCCTTTTACACGGAATCATATCTGCTGTTATTCGGGAGATAAGATGATTCTGTTATTCTCTGATCTATTCGTTTATTTTCAATCTAACGGATAAAATATATAATACATTGGACTCAGTCAATCCATCTG
The DNA here is from genome assembly GCA_964058865.1 of Eleocharis quinqueflora. NCBI lineage: Eukaryota > Viridiplantae > Streptophyta > Magnoliopsida > Poales > Cyperaceae > Eleocharis > Eleocharis quinqueflora. The sequence goes on along the minus strand of CAXKVX010002996.1, from coordinate 47,626 downwards.
AATCGTTTATTTATCTGCATCGAAATCTAACAGTCGAATCAGAAAATAACAGAATACTGTTATCCCAAGAATAACAGCATATACGAACTCCTTTTACACTAGTGTAGTGGGCTATTAATTGTCATTTTACCTATTACCGGTTAACTATTTGTTTGCTATGTTATTCAAAAAAAAAAAAAAAAGAACTATTTGTTTGCTATGCTTCAACAAATGGAGAAGGCTTCAACTCATGAGAATTTAACATGGTTAAATATAAAATATTCAAATATTTTTCTATTTAAAATAAGAGTCATACGTATGTGTGTGTAATTTTGCATTGTTTATATTTCTCGAAGAAAAAGAAGTTCGACATTTTTTACTTTGTTCCTGGTTTATTACATTTGAAGACATGTCTCAATATAAATTACGAGCGAACACGATTTGTTCACTATGTGACTTATGACAAGCATCAATTTTCAGAAAAAAAAAAACTGGTCAAGCAAGACGGTTTGTCCACTATATGACTTGAGCGTGCTAGAGGACACATAACACCTCTTCTTGTTGTGTTCATTATCCATACGCTCATGGGGCGACTTGCTTCAACTATCAGAACAGCCCCGCTTAATCTCTCACAACTTTCGGAGCATATTAACATATTACTACGCAACAAACGAATCGAGTCGGTTAGACGCATAGTCGGGACATGCTGAAACATTTGGAAGGAAAGAAACAGACACATTTTTTAAGAAAACTCTATAACTGACGTCAGCCTCATGCGATTTGTGCTAGCAGAGCAACAACTTTGGGATAGAGCAACTCAAAAAATAAATGGAACCAGTACATGTTAATCACTACCTATTATGATAGGCTAATTAGAATAGAAGACTAGATATCGACATATCGCTAAATGTAGGTAGCATTGTATTTTCATTTTCTTTTTTTTTTGTAAATATCTTTTTCTAATCATTGAAATTAATAGACTTTTCGACCATTGTTTCAAAAAAAATTACGAGCACCCTAAAGATAATTAATTTGTCTCAAATTATTGGTTGGATATAAATTACTTTACAAAACTAGTTTTGTTGTCTCCCTCAAATTTTGGGGTGGTAAGTATATATTCTCTTCAACAACTACCTATCTAGAAACTTGTTTAAGGATTAACTTGCTACACAATTTTGCAAAAATGATTCCGAATAAACCAGCACTATTGATTTAGCAAAATATATTAAAATATAAATAATAAATAATTAATGAGAAACTTTTATGTAATATTATAGTCCATCAATTCAACAACTTCATCTTGTCTCGTTATGGATTAAAATATTGGCACTAGAAACTTCCAACAAACTTTTTAGGATCGTTATAAATGATGTGGTTTTTGTTAGTTATTTAAGACATTTTCCTCAATTCTATATTAGTCATTCTTTATATAAACAGATATTTATCTCTAAATATATAGATTTTTCTATCCACTATTGTTCTGTTTATTTTATAAACGAAGGGGTATTACTTAAAATGAAAGTTGATATATCGATACTTTCAGTGATATCACCATCGATACCAACATGATAGATCCAGTTGATTTCAGTTTGCATGTTGTTTATTTTATGATGCATGTTATTTTTTGTATTATGCATATTGTTTTTGTTATTATGCATATAATTGATCGGACGCTCCACTTAAAACGAATGGCGCTATGCTCACCGACGCGGATCGCTACGCTCATCGATGCGGACTGGACGAATCCAGTTGCATTTATTTTGAAAAGTTGTTCTAGTTATTATGCATGATGTTTTTGTTATTGTGCATGTTATTTTTTTATTATTATGCAAGTAAATAACATGCAAAATAATACAAATAACATGCATAATTAATAACAAAAATATCATGCATAATAACGAAAACACAATAAATCATAAGTATAACAAAAAAATAATGAACTTAGCATATAAATCATAAGTATTTGACTGTTATTCATGTTTTTAGATGCACAATAACAAAAACAAAATGTATAATAACGAAAACAATATGCATTATAAGTAAAACAAATTTTCATAATAAATCATAAATAGAACAAAAAAAACATATTGAACTTAGCATATAAATCATAAGTATTTAACAGTTATGCAAGTTATTAGATGCATAATAACGAAAACAATATGCATCATAAGTAAAATAAATTTTCGTTGGAACTCAACTGGACGACAGTTGGTATCGCTGACAGTATCGAAGTTGGAATCCGCGAAATATTTTCCATTTAAAATTATGAAGGTACAATTCTTGAGTATTTATAAGTGCTAAGGAATATTTCTAAATTAACACCTTATTCAAACTAACACAATTTTCACTGTTTGATACTTGATTATGTTAATCTGAACTCACTAAGTTATTCTAATTGTTCTAATTAACTAAGATAATTATCTTTCACCCTACAGTACTTGACATAATTATTCTAAATAATCAGGTTAAGTCCTTAATAAATTAACATCACGTTTATGTACTTAGTCAATTAATTAAATTGTTCTTCATGATATGAATCTAATATTTATCCTTTCAGTTTAAATACTAAAACTCTAGAATTTACAATTCACTTAAGATGCAATGATTTAAAATAAATGACAACTCATAAGTTAAACAAATTGAAAATAACACAATACAAAATAAACATTACAAAGAATTTTAAGTAATTGACTCTAGAAAAATCTAAACAAAACTTAATCTGACATGACTAAATACTAAAACTCTAGAATTTACAATTCACTTAAGATGCAATGATTTAAAATAAATGACAACTCATAAGTTAAACAAATTGAAAATAACACAATACAAAATAAACATTACAAATAATTTTAAGTAATTGACTCTAGAAAAATCTAAACAAAACTTAATACATGACTAAGTGACAAACATTCTAAATAGAAAGAAAATTAAAAGAGAGAGATAAATATAAAGATAAAACTCAACTACTCTTCTCCTAACTCTAGAATTATTGCCTGCTTCTCCTCACCAAAACATGATTGGAATAAATATATTATAGCAATATATTAATGATTGGAGTTTATATAATGCACCTTGTTATACATATTATATCTAGCAAAATATCTATATATAACATATTATTTAAACTCGTAACGATATAATCATGAAGAAAAGTACACCTGGGTATATATATATAATTGCAAGCACTTGAAATGCGGCATTTCAGGGCAAGCTCTATGATATATATATATATATATATATATATATATATAGAGCATGGCTAAAATAATATGCATAGTACACCACATAACGTACTATGCATATAGATATAGGTCATTAAATTGAGATTTAAGTTGCTCAATAAATTCTTCATATGAAAATATTGTAGGAAATCAAATTTTGTGATTTTTAGAGCTTTCTAGTTATTTTTTAAATATTTTTAAAAACAGTCCAGATTTAATACTACAAAAGTGTCATTTCTGAGCTGTTTTTAAAAAATATTTAAAAAATAGCAAGAAAGCTCTAAAAATCACGAAATTTTATTTCCTACAAGATTTTGATATGAAGAATTTATTGAGCAACTTAAATATCAATTTAATGATCAAATTAAATGCAAATAGGCGCATAGTATTTTATGTGGTGTACTATGCATATTATTTTAGCCATGCTCTATATATATATATAATACATATTTTTTTTTTCAGTTCAAAACAATTAAGTATGGCTAGAGGAAAGCATATTGTTGGGACAATATAGTTTTCTTGTCCATGACGGCTATACAATTTTAGGAGATTTAATCAACTTTTTTTTGTGCATCGTAAAGTGTGTTATGTTGTACTTTAAGACACAAATATAATGAATAAAAAAGAAAAGAAAGCTACTGACTAAGACCTAGAAACCTTTTGATATAAAGAAAATTTATGCTGTCAATGAAAATTTCAATGTGAACCACTGCAGAAAAGTCCAAATATTGTATTTAAATTCCAAGAATTAGTAAACAAAAACTAGATATTAACAACTGCATTAAAAATAAATTTCCAAGGATATCTCACATTAAATACTTATTTAGAAGAATTAACTCATTGATGAATATACTTAATTGCTCGCCACATCCAATTTTAATATCCTCCTACTTTGCATCTAATTAATTGTAAATATAACACACTTGATTAATATTAAAATAGTGAGACAATTGCATGTTTTGACACTAGATGCCTAACTTTTCTAGAATAATTAAATCTTAAGAAACTTCCAATAAAGTATTAATTTTATCTTTAAATTTGTTTAACAAAAAAAATTCATTGGTCCTTGTTAACTTATTAGAATATGTTCAAAATCAAAATAATTAAATTTGCCGTGCATTATAGGAAGAGAAAAGATACCAATGGCATGACAGTAAAGGCCGCAATGTGTTTGTATCTGTCCCCACCGATCAAATTGATCCAACGGCTCTGATTCTCTAACCCACTAATAATATCTCTATTTTTTTTTTCTTTTCTTCTTTTACGCACACGACCGCCTTATAATATCTTTGTTGTTTTTCTACACCATACAAACCGTCATATAAATTAGTCTACATCCATTCCTCTCCATTACCTTCTCTCTCTCGACTCTTCTCTCCTCTCCTCTATTTTTCTCTGCCTCTCTCTTTCTTCTAGCGTATTTCCAACAAAGAATTTTATCTTTTTCACACATCGGTTAGAATACTCTGTTCTTAGCACACCTCCTTTCCCTTGTCTGATTCCTCCTTTGTTTCTCAAAAAGAACCTTGTTTTTCTTCCTTTTTCCTCTGTTCTAGTACTGCTCCTAGATTCTGACCTGACTATCTCTAACCCTCATAGTAAAACTGATTTTGTTTGAACAAGAAGAAAATTATGGTGAGTGCTCAAAGCTTCCAACCCCCACCTCTGAAATCAATTATGTAAATTACCTTTTACTTCATATAATTTTTGTTGGTTTTTTTTGTTTTGTATGTAATTTATTTAGGTGAGCCCGATGGTAGGAATCAGTAAAGAAGCAATGGGTCCGTCATGGCTCCGGCCGCTCCTAAAGACGGAGTTCTTCAAGCCATGTACAATTCATAGCAGCAATTCTGGCAAGAAGGAATGCAACATGTATTGTCTCGATTGCACCGGTCCTGCGCTCTGTTCCAATTGCCTTGTAGATCACAATGATCACCATGTTGTTCAGGTGATTAATTCACAAAACTATATATTGAGCTCTTGTTGATTTTTCTTTTCATGATTTGTTTCATTTACTACCTTTTGATCGGATGAAATCATAAATGATTTTGTTCTTCTGAGGATAAGGTTCTGAAAATTAAAACTAGTTTTTCTTAGAAGGAAGAAATTAGTGTAGTTTAATCAAGTAGGAAAATATAGATACACTTGAGCTATATATGAATATAGTTGACAAATTGAAATACTTTGAGGGACCTATATGTAAAATTTTGCAGCTCTTAATTATGTTACACTACATTCTCAATTTTGGATTTGGTTTGATTTTCTTTTTAATTTAATTTTGTTAAGTAAAAATTCGGTTTCATTAACTTTTCAGATACGAAGATCATCATACCATAATGTGATCAGGATGAATGAGGTGTCAAAATTTATTGACATATCATGTGTGCAGCCATACACAATAAATGGTGCAAGGATTGTATTTTTGAATGAGAGGCCTCAGCCTCGGCTTGGGAAAGGTGTGACGACTACTTGTGAAATTTGTTGCAGAAGTTTACCTGATACATTTAGATTTTGTTCTCTTGGTTGTAAGGTACATTTCCTATTTCCTATTTCTTCTTTCTAATTTTGTTTTCTGTGGTTTTTCAAATGAGAAGTTTATATCTTTATGGAAATGAATGAGAATCAGCAATGGCCATTTCTGGTATGCCATTTTCCAATTCCCAATTAATACGAATTTTCCAATGAAGAGGTCAACTTGGTGATTTTCATTATTTAATCTATATTTGGAGGTAAAATATAGAGTCAAGCCTTCTTGATTTCAAATTAGCTATTTATATATTTTTTTCTAGTATCGGTGAACGTAATAATTCCAAATGTTTTTATGTACGTAACAATTTTGCTGCTTATTTGCTTGTATTCCTTTTGCCTTCAAGCCAGTATGCATATTAAAATGTATCAACCTGCCCCCCTCTCTCTACATATATAAAACTCACATTTTAGTTTGTAACTAAATTGAGCCTGGTAAATTCTTTAAGCAAAATATATATTCTTCTATTAAATATTTTATCCTAATCTTATGTATTTTCAACCTATGTATACTGTGGAAGTTATATATATATATTTATGTATATATATGTATGTATATATATATATAGTTGTGCTAAAATATTTTATAAAATAACAAGTTGCATATAATATTTTAGAATCATATCTTGAGATACAAAGTGTAAATGATCGATCCGGACCGTTAAAAATGTTCTCCATACTAATATCTATTTGGAGACGAATTTTTTCATTTATTATTATTATTTTATCTGATGTGTTGAAAATTCATTAATCTAGCGATTTACACATTCAAGTTAAGGTACTTTTCTCGCATCCGATACAATAATAAAGAAATAAAAAAATATAGAAAATTTGTTCTCCAAGTAAATTTTAGTATAAAGAACATTTTCAACGGTCTGAATCGGTTATTTGTACTTTGTATTTAGAAATATGAGTCTAAAATATATGCAATTTGTTATTCTATAGAGTATTTTAGCAACAACTATATATATATATATATATATATATATATATATATATATATATATATATATATATATATATATATATATATATATGAGCCAAGATTTAGCATTTCGAAAATTGTCTTTATGTTTTGTTGTCTTTCAGACGTGATGGATGATAGATAGTGTCCCTATGATAAACTTATCCAGATATGTCATATTGTTGCTTCTATGTTTGAACCAAACCCATCACCTACCTTTGATTTCTAGCTATATCAAATTATGATGAATTTAACTTCCATCACTTTCGCAGTCCCAGTTTTACTTGTTGCTATGCTATCAGAGCTGTAACAGTTGCTTTTAAGGGTTACAAATTACGAATTGAGTTTAATATCAGAAAAATCTGTATAGGTGCAAAAATTTCTTATTACAACAATTTGCACATTTTCTTACACTTCCCACCAGAAAATGCAGGGTTTGTTGAAACCATGGAATGATTTTTAATCTAACAAACCATGTTCTCTCTTAATATCACTCTCTCAACAGCTCAACGGTATGAAGCAAGACCCGGACCTGACCTTCGCTCTTCGAACGAAAACAAGTCGGGAAGACTCGGAAGAACCCTACAGTCCCAAAAAGTTGAGAAAGAACACCTCAACAGTGATGTCAGATGGAGAAGGATACCATGTCAACAGCGGCAGTCTTTCACCGGGGACTCCTCCAATTGTTAGTTATCGCACCTCTAGACGAAAAGGCGTCCCGCACCGTTCGCCACCGTTTTAAGGCAGCAGAAATTTTCTTCGCACATCACATAAGTATATTCTCTTAAATTTTTCTGGTCATATAAGTTCCTACAGGAAAAGTACTATAAATGAAAATATATACATCACGGGGAAGAAAAAGGAAAACATACTAATGTGTGCGTGCGAAGAGGAGAACCGGTGTACAGTGGTAGCTCTTCTGGAAGAAAAAGAAAACATGGAATTCTGAGGAAAAATTGGCATCTAATATTGGAGGAAGTGAATAAAGGAAGAAGCTTTCGAAAGAATATGTAGAAAGTTTGTGTATAATTAAAGGGGAGGTTATGCATAATAGTTACTAGTGATGTGAAGATGCGCACCTGTATTATAATTATTATTATTATTATTATAGGATAAAAGTGCAAAGGCATAAATGATAGACACTTAGGAAGATATATAGGAATAGGAATTGAAACTATAGCTTTTTTTTTTTCTTTTGCTTTGTTTTCTGGTTGGAGGGTCGCTCTTTCTTTTCTAGAAGGGAGTGTTTTCCATTAAATTTATCTTTGTTTTTGTACAGTGCTATAACTATAACGTTAAGAGATGTTAGAAATTTAGAATGTGTGTGGTGCGTTGTGCACAACCTCTCGCGCGTCTCTCTCTCTCTCTCTCACACACACACACACGTACACATTCTTAATTAATGTGTTCGATACTTGTATTTCCATGAAATGAGCATTTGTGTTTTTGTGATGCTCATTTTGTCCAAATGTGAAAGATGCTTCGATAAATAAAAAACTTGGTTTAGACTTTTAGTTATGGTGAAGTCATGGTTAATGCGCATGTACCGTGTTTGTACATATGAATTTTCCGATATGTATCATGTTTGTACATATGAATTTTTCGATATGCATCGAGATTCGATACATATTGAGATTTGATGCGTACGAATCTTTACGAATTTCAATGCGCATTAAAGAGCTCAGATGTACAAGCACGATACATGCATAAGTAGCATAATTTTGCTCTTTAGTTATATACATCTAGTGCTTTCCTAAATGGACATATGTATACCATTTATATTAGTGCGCATTATTATGATATATCTTTAGATCTCTTCATCGGGGCAACTGTTAAAAGAGATGCTCGGTTTTTCTATATATATATTGGTGCTTTTTATTTTTAAGTATGTTGGTGCTGTTTTTATATTTATTTATAAATGTTTAATGTTTAAGGTACTGTGTCATGACTCATCATCCAACTTGTGACTATAATGGTGCATTTTAGGTTAACATGCTATCTGGTGTTATCTAATATCTTTGATGCTTGTTTAAATTGAAAATGTAGTAACCAATATATCTAGCTGGTGTGGTGTGTGTGTGCGTGCTCATAATTAATAAATATTATCTTGTTACCTAATGAAAAATATTACTACTTTACTTTATAATAATTATCATAATTATTGTAAAAATGGTTATTAATTATTATTAATTATAATTGATTACTATTATTATTAACTATAATTATCACTCTTAATCTGGTCTTCAATTTTACAATAGTAAGCAGGTTGTGATCCAGATTTTCGTAAAACAAGAACAGTAAAATTTTGTTCTCCACAACGTTAACTGGTATTGAAAACTTTCTCCATTTTTTATTTTTCAATAATGGTGTGTATTAATTGCGTCCCAAGGTATATTATCTGATGGGGAGTTGTACACATAATCACACAGTTGTCCACTACCAGAAAGGAATACATATATTAGCAACGTTAGAAAATGTCTCCAATAACAGTTATCACTAGAGAAAAAAAAACGGTTTTCATATTAGATTTTCTGAGACTTATATATAGGTTATCTTCTGTTTTAAATACGAAAGTTGCAAAAGATAAGTTAAAATCTGTCATACAGATAAGAGATGCGTTCTGTTTTTTTCCAGTAAATCTACACTTTTTATTATTTAATATTCAACATGGAAGATTTAATATTTTTTCATGCCAACGCCTTTATGACTTGATACCTTAAGTAACATATATACTATATATTACATTTTTTTCTTTGATAATACTCGTCATAGAACAACATCGTTTTTAGAAAAAATTTGTTACTTACGTGACTAGCTCCTTTTTGATAGCTCGTCTTAATTAACAATAATATATATGTATGTGTATATATATGCACCTTGATGTACGTAATAATTAATAAAATATACAGATCATGTCATCCACATTAATCGAACATGATTACACATGCATCCAGATCATTTAATACATAAAAAATACCACATTAATCAATAATAAAATAATTAATAATAATATACATGACATCAATTAAACTAAAATAATTACATATCTAGTTGGATCAATATTCTTCTATGTCATGACTATTCTTGGATTATACAATTACTATTTCCAATTCCTTCCATGACTCAGTAATTCGGTACGAATGGAGTGATGATTATTTTTGTATTATACAATTATCATTTCTAATTTCTTCCATAACTCGTTAATTCGGTAAAAAATTTCTACAGAAACACATAAATATAAATTTAGACAAATAACAAATAATTAATATTACAATTCAAGCAGTGACAAAAGGTAAAGTAGATTTAATTATAGTAAATTGTGAAGTTTTAAGTGACATCATAACCAGTTCAACAAATGAACAGTATATATATCCCAGTGTCATTGAGCATGCTCAACGAGATTGGAAATCAGGATGATGTGAACTGTCAGTACATGGTACCAGTAAAATGCTAAAGCTAAAATATTAGCTTGACAATGTGAAAAATACTAAAATAGCACAGAACATCATATTAATTACATGGATGCATTACCATGCATTTATTGAGTTGGTTGTATCTATTTGTTTCTCTGTGACAAGACAAGACTCAAGTAAGTACATTAATTTGGCCGAAATATAAGTACAGGGAATAATTTGGCTGAAAGAAAAGTACACTGAACTGGTGTACCCTTCTTAATTAATTTATTCATACTGCTACATATTAATTGATATAATTCCGAATTAATTCAATCATGCGGTAATCCATAGACCATGTCCAAACGACTACACGTCTACTGTCTACACCTACATATATATATATATATATATATGTATGTATGTAGATAGATGTACCTAATGTCGTATACGCAGCCAACCATATATATCATATATATACAGGCAACAGATACGCTGACATAGCATCCTGATTTGCAACATTAAATTTGTTCATTGTTATCCCTACGCAACGAGGCATAAAAAAGGATTCTTTAAGCAAATTGCTAAAATGTTATGACTAGAGATGCGAATAACTCAGACTAAAAATATTGGAAAATGCCCAAAATAATTTGTTATATGTATAATATAAATGAGCATGGCAATAGTCGACTAGAAAATATATAGAGTTAGTTGGAGAAGGTATGGGATAAACATAAAAAGAGAAAACAACTAAACAAGCTGAGCCGAAAGGAAACACAGGATGGCGTAGGCATCAGCCGTCCATTTCAATGCCATCACATCTAGCAACGCCCCAAAATAAAAGAAACCAAATTTATTAAAAAAATATAAACTAATAGATAAATACAACAAGGCAAATTGTGTTGTTACCTGCTCTAGCTATCTCTTTCCATTTCACTTTCTATCTTTCTCTCTTAGACCTTTGCATCATCGATCTCCTTTATCAGTTACATGTTCCAAATAATACCTCTTAATTAACTTTGAGGCCAGGTTTCCTGTGACTCATATGAGACTTACTTGACGAGTCAAGTTTCGCTAATTTGTGTTCTACTCTGATTGTTTCTGACAGGTCTTAAGATCAAATCATCTCATGGATGATTTTTTTCTTCTCATTTAAGTGTGTTTGGATTATATTAGATGTAGGTCATAGAGAAAAGGATAAGGAAAGATAACAGAAATAATGGCTCAATGCATCACGGGTCTTCGATTCATCTTTCAGAAAACACAAATTACACCATAAATTTTTGTTTCATTAGAAGTTATGACAGTTACAGGAAGGATCTGTCAATTTATAGACCACTAATCTCTAAAGTGCATAGTTTACCACTGCACAGTGCACCACTTGGGACTTTTGTCAAATAAATAAGAAATCGTAGAACTGAATAATTAAGTACTTGAATTATACCGACATTCTCTGAATTTGTCACTGTATGTTCTATCAAAACATACGCAGCTGAAATCTGATAATCAGCAGAATTGTAGTTTGTTGTTCTGTATTTTTACCAGAAATCAATCTTAATAATCTCTTTACCATTTTAAATCTTTAATAATTTGTAATATATGTAAATAATGTGCTCTAACTAGCTCTACTTCATTCTAGTTTCTGTCTGTAACATTTGCGTACGTGCTTTTCTCAAAGGAATTTACGCGTTCAAAATCTTTCAGGAAGACTGTTTCCACCTCCTGATCATTACTTATTATTAACCTGAATCACATTTAGAACAAAAAAGGAAATGTTGCAATTAAATTGATCAATGCTTAAGGCAAATTTAATATCTACATGAGTGAATTTTCTGTTTTTATGATTTTATCTACGAAATGATTGAACGGCCTTTTTGTATATTCCATTTTTCGAATTTTCTTTACAGATGTTACTGCTTGGAATAGAGAACTTGCATCCTTTAGTTGTCTAATTAAATACTAATTTAGGTTCAAAACTTCAATCTATATTGTTTTTTATTTACTTTTGTAGAAGCTTATTTCTTATGTCAAGCGCAGAAAACAAAATTCAACACTTTAAACCCTCTAACAAAATCAACATCAAGGTGTGTTAGATGTAACATCTCTTTCACAAATGCTATTCCTAATTAGAACTATTGATACCTGGATATAAAGTATACAAGCTGATATATCACGGCGTGTGGAGGCAATTGTTTTCTATCGACCAATCAACATGGATGATCAGGTGGGACCATTCTACCCCAAGTAATCCCAACTAAGATGGCTTATTTATCTAGGTTTGTTGTAGATGAAAGCTAATTAATACTTTTTCAATGGGAAACGCCGTGTCGTATAGAAATAGCTTTGAATTCGATTCTAGATTCTCTGTTATCTTATCACAATTGCACATAAAAAGTTTTACCAAGGCCAGAAAGTGAAAAGAAGTTACTCTCAAGTTTTTTTAACAGGGAATTTGTACTTAGCAATATTGGTTTATATTATATATACAATTTAATTGGACGTATGGTGGATTAATTAATTATTTATATAATTTATGATTATATTTTTATTTTATTCTCGACCAAATATATATTAATTACCTCTAATTACGATTTGGGTAGTGGCTATTTCACAATATATTTTCCAAGATATGCGATAAACTAGTATGTTTTACTTAAAAATAAAATATTTTCACAAATTTACATAAAAAATTTGGACACAAAGTTTGGACTATGTTTTTCCAACACAACAATATTTAACAAATCAGTACAGAAATTTTACCACCGTGTCATTGTAAGTATCAAATAAAATATTGTTCTGATTTGTCACCTTGATACAAAAAGGATTTACTTGTAGCATCTTTCCCAATCCTCATTGGCAAGAAATTTAGAATAACAGAGATGCCTTTCCATTTTGAGTCTACTATATATAATACATGACATCTCTTTCAACTAATAGAGTTCAGAAAAATGACATTATCTGTTGTTAACTCAATCCTCTTTAATAATTGACTTATCACTATCATTCAATTTATGGCATTATGCTAACTAATCTTTCAATTGTCATCTCTCTTATAGTCACACAAAACTAATTGGATTCAAGGAGAACCTTGCTTGGTCTACCTACTAGCTATTGAATAACATATGAGAGTAAGACATATTTGGTCAATTTGGTTAACTTAATTCTGTTTTAACCAATATCAGATTTTGCTACTTGAATTTTCAATTTCATTAGTTTAGAATTAAGTTACCATTTAAGTAATTTCTTACATGCTTACCCTTACTAAAATTGCTCTTTAAAGCCTTAATTTGTGGAACTTTTATATATTGCTTTCATTATGAGACAATTAGCATATTAAGCATTTAATACTCTCCTACAATTGTGCTGTCTACTTTCTACATAGGTGATACCATGCTCTTTTATAACCAGTACTACAACTAATTTCATCATAGTTGTTACCTCAGTTAACCACGGTTCTGCATTTGATTAACCAAACCAGTATAGCAGTACAGGTCTGCACATGTAGATAAAATTTACATCATGACTTTAGTGTTTCAGACTTTGGAGAACCTGCATAAATTTATATCAGCTTATAGATTTCATATTGAGTAGATAAACTTCCTAAGCAATATACATATCAGTATATCACTGTCAGTCAAGCCCAAATGTCCAATTACTTTTTGAATAGTGACTCATTTGGCGTTATTGCATTCTGATAAGATGGTAGCTGGAGCTTTCTGTTAATCTCAATGCACAACTAATTTTCCATTCTTGTAATTCTTCTGACGGTGTGATGTTCTCTACTATCATCTCTGTTTTTGGCTCACAAAAGGAAACAAAGAAAGCTATTGAGCTTTGGATGAATTAATAGCTTAACCTGGTGATTGATGAAGCGTACTTGGATTCCTATTATACGTTCAATTATTATGTCTTGTGTGGCGACAGTTAACTTCAGTCAAAAACGAATTCAGAATTTTATTTAAGGAAGAACAAGATCTATAATTTTTTTTTTCAGAAAATGCAAAATGAGGCACATTTGAAAAATTCAAACTATAAGCATATTTTTTTAAAAAAAATTGGCGAATTGTATGATATATTTTACAAAAAAATTCGGGATGAGAGGGAGGAGGGGAGGGGAGGGGCTGGGCCTTACTGCATCCGCCCCGACTTCAACTGATTAATTGTAATCAAGAAACAACATTTGAATAGAAATTGGTAATGCAGAAGACACATCTTTCCCAAAATTCAGAGGTCATAATTATTTTCATTTGAATAGAAAATAGTTTTGGCTTTATCATGCTATTTTTTTTAAACAAATATAAAAGGGCCTTTGTTTTGCTACCAGCTATTATTCTGTTGTCAGATTCAAAATTTTCATGTTGTTCTTACAAACCTAAAATATATTTTTATATTTTATATTGTCCCTATAAAATAAGTTAGGTAAGATAGAGTTAATTTAGCAGTACAATAGCTTTAAGGCAAAAAAAAAAAATAAGTGTTGTCAGCACTTCTATGATTCAGGATGAAACTAAAGCATGTTGAAGTTATTGTCTGAGTTCAGTGTATAACGAAATCTACAAGTTTTTATCTCACAAAAACATGAATTCGTATTCTTTGAAATGGTCAGCAATTTCCAAACTGAAAATGAACAGTTTTTGCACGCTGTACTGTAGCAGCGCTGTAGCAGTTACTAACTGTGTGGGCAGCGGTGAGAATTCAAAGAGGCTGATCATTTCTAACAATTTTTATTTCAGAAAATGTGAATTCCGAAAACATAGCTAAAGTAGAGCAATGGAAGATGCTGGCTGCAGCCGCAAACAGAAAAGAAATAGTATATTTGAAGGCATTTGTGTCCCATAGGAATGGAAACACTGTACTGTTATCTCAGCCAGTTTGGCTGAGGCAATTAACAAACTCAAATTTGAAGGAGATCGTTTTCTTTTATTTTTTATTTAATAATTGAGACGTACTCAAAATGACCTGCTCAAGCTTTTATATACAGTGTTAATTCTGAGATGGAAATATCTTGTTGAGTTTTGACTCTGACTTTTAGAATTATTTAATGATTAATTATAGCCAATTACAACAAGAGACAAGATTCACTGATTGGGGGAATGGCGACCCCCTAGCTATTACCTCTGCATTTATATTTTCATGCTTCTGTTAAAAGTAGGACTGTTGGTATTGTTGAAAAAAGAAAAAAGTGAAAGAAAAGTTTGATAACTTAGCATCAGAATTCATCATTATTTCAATTAGTTGATTGATAAAAAATGATTGAGGAGAGTTGTAGATAACCCTGCATTAAACGTAGCTAACTTAATTAATTGGGTTCACTTATTGTATCATTCAATTACATGCTGAAATCATGCCAATCATGGGAACTTCATGCATTCATGCTAAAACATTTGTATCATTTTTCTGCGCCAAAACAACAACGGCTGGAATTAAGTAAACCCAAAATGACATATAGTTGGGTTAATTAGATGACTTCTTATAGCATAACTAGGGTTGTCAAATGCACGAAACAGTGACGCAAATATCAACTTGCATTAACATTTGCGTTTTAAGAGCGTAAGGAAATTCTCTAATGTCTTGCGTTGCGTTTAATAAACGTAAGAATTTTTTCTTGCGTTGAACATTGTGTTTAGTTTAACGATCCAAACGTTAAAAAACGTGTAATTCTTCTGAACATTTAACTACTAAGGATGCACAACAAAGCCAAAAAAAAAATGGAAAAATCATGAAAAATAGGAAAAATTAAATGTAAAGCCACATCAACATTAAAGCCACATCGACAACAAATTAAAATACAAGTACATAACATTAAAATTAACTATTTTTACCACATAAACAAACGCCAGTTCAACTGTTTTTCACCACAACAAGTCATAACATTAAACAAACAAAAACCTCATGTAAACCCTATACAAAAAATAATCAAAAGTCAGAAGTAAATTAACTCTATACAAAAAACAATCAACTTGGTCCTTCCTCAAGAACTTCAATTTCATTCTCAACGTTTCCCTCATTCATACACAATTTCATCTTTATCTTCATCCAATTTTTCCAAGAAACTCCAACAAGAAATAAATAAACAAAGTTCTTACTATTGTATTTCAGAAATTATATTTTAATAATATATTTTATAAATAATTATAGTTGATTTTTAAAATATTATATTTTAATTGATAAAGAAAGTTCTTACTATCAGATCGATAGTCCTACCTTTTCTTCTTTATGCTCATCTTTGTTGGCTCCTTTTTCCTCTTCTTGCTGCTCTCTGGTGGTGGATCAATGGCCTCTGCTGAAGTTAACCAAGTTCGTGGCAAGAGACTCCAATTGGAGGTCAACTGTATTGTACACATGGAAACGATTGAGGAGGATTTGTACAACCGTCCTTAGCACCTCGATCTCCATATGTTTTATAAATAAAACAAATGATGACACTTTCAGTTTCTATTTCTTTCTATTAGTAATATATATAATAATACATATAGTAATTTGAAAGATCACTGAGATTCAAATAATCTAAAATAACAATCTAAGATCAGTGAAATTCAAAGAATCTAAAGCAACAATCTAAGATCGGTGAAATTCAAAGAAAGATCAGAAATATATATAGTAATTTAAAACAAAAATCTGAAATTTGAATATTTCTAAAACCCTATCCCATCATTAAATTCAAAGATCGGCGAATATACTCTAAACTCTAGCCAAACACAATTAAAGTGAACATTTCTAATGTATAAAACAACTCATTAACCTAAACTCTAAACCCTAAAATCTAAAACAAGTCACCAGTGAATATAAACTAAACCCTAAAATAAAAATTCTAAATTTAACTGAATAATGAAAGCGATGAGTGAACAAATTGAGAGTGCAATCATTCCAATATTAATCATTGAATTAATTTTGGACTAATTGTAAAGCAATTATTTCTAATTTTGGACTAAGAACTAACAAGTAATAATGAACATTGTGTGAAGAAGTGAGGGTTTTGTGGGTACGTATCTTTGAAATGCGAGCGAAGAAGAGAAGAAGAGAGAAGAGATGGAGAAATGGTGCATAAGAAGGAGAGAAGAGACAGAGAAATGGTACATAAAGCTTAAGGTGAGAAGAATATACGAAGTGTTCTACAAGAAAAAGACAACAAAGAAGCACAACAATTAATGAACTGAAAAGACATATATATATTAGTATATATTAATTTACTAACTTTAGTAAGACCGATCTATTTAATGATCTTTTTTTTAAAAAAAATTTCCAGAACGCTTAAGGAATGCGATGAGACGTCATTTAATTAGTATAATTTTTTATATAAACAGATTGTATATGATTTTATATAGTTTTATGTAGACATGATTTTATATAATTTTAATAAGCATGATTCCTTATGATTTTGTATAATTTAATATAAGGATGACATAATAAACAATTAAAACAAAACATAACGAGTATGTTGCATTTTTGTTGCGTTTAAAACGACGAAAGTTTGAGAATTTATGTTAGACGTTTCGTCTATTGAACACAACCAAAATTTCTCGTGTTTAACATTTTGTCGTTCGTGAACGAAACACAAAACATAAAAACGCATTTCATCAGTAGTTTTTAGCATAACATAATTAAAGGAGATGTAGAACAATAACTTTTCTAAGCCCAAAATAAACAAAAAGAGATATCCGGCCCAACCCATTAATCACTACCCGTGGTATAACCCTAGCGAGTATATTCTGTAGCTTTCTCCAATCTTCCTCTTTCATAGTCACTGGCTTACTGCGCCGCTTATTAGTTTCTTCGGCAGATCAAGCTCTTGCGCCTTTATACAAGCCTCTTTGAGCTGATCTAGTTCTTCATCCGTTTGCATTTACTGAGGTATCAATTACACCTCTTTCTGGTAAATTGAATTTGATCTATCATCTATATATATATATATATATATATATATATATATGAGCATGGCTAAAATAATATGCATAGTACACCTCATTTCGTACTATGCATATATATATATAGGTCAATAAATTGAGATTTAAGTTGCTCAATAAATTCTTCATATGAAAATATTGCAGGAAATCAAATTTCGTTATTTTTAGAGCTTTTTTGCTATTTTTAAAATATTTTTTAAAAACAGTCAGGATTTAATACTACAAAAGTGTCATTTCTGGACTGTTTTTAAAAAATATTTAAAAAATAACAAGAAAGCTCTAAAAATTACAAAATTTTATATCCTGCAAGATTTTGATATGAAGAATTTATTGAGCAACTTAAATATCAATTTAATGATCGAATTAAATATAAATAAACGCATAATACGAAATGAGGTGTACTATGCATATTATTTTAGCCATGCTCTATATATATATATATATATGCATATGTTATTTGCTGACTTGCTATTTCTTTGCTTTTTATGTAACAAATATTACAGTTGGTATACAGTGAAGTGACAAAACTGAAATGACGAGTCTTTGTCAATCGAAGTTCTCTTAGATGTTTGAGGTCTGGGAGGAATTGGAAAAAATTGTAAGATTTTTTTTTCTTTATTTGTAAAAGAAATATCGATAATAGAATTCATGTTAAGATTATATAAAATTTATTGAAATGGAAGAAAATACAATTTTTTAAGAAATATGAATTTTCGAAGTTTTAAAACTGAAAACTAAAAAAATGCATATATACTAGTAAAAAGCTTTCATAAATTCACAAAATGTTCCGGATGTGGGGGTGGGATTGTACTTTGAATGTAACAATATTGATTAATTTGAATTTCTAGTCATTGAGAAAAAAAGTTGCAAATAACATGGCAGCAAAAAGAGTAAAAAGGAAATATAAAATGTTTTTTGTAATTTTTCACTTAGATATTCTTGCATTGTCTTATTTCAAAATTCGAAATTTTCATTTCGCACAAGCTTTGGGGTACAATTATATTCATGTCAAAATTTATATTGATCAAATTAGTTAGGTATGAACTTATGAGCTTTGATATTAATTGTTAGAGTTGAGTCCATCAATTCTTTGTGGAGCAGCAAGAGCATATGAAACTTGTCGTTCACACAAATATCTTTGAATTTGGCAACTTGCGGTTATTTGGGATTGATGAAATGTAGCTGCTGCCATTTTTTGATATAATGAAAATTCTTGTTCCGAAAGAATGACTAAGCGACTCAAGTTTTAACTTAGTGTTATGATGTCAAGTTATGTGTAAAACTTAGCGTTATAATGTCATCTAAAGTCAGGGCAAAATTTTGTGACGTTTGAAATTTGATATAGCGTTATAACTCTAAGGCAGAGAAGTCCAGTACTTAGGAAAATTTGGCAATTTGATCACCTTGGCATTGTAACGCCAAGTATTGGAAAATCTGGTTGAAAATTTCGCTACTAATCAAAACAGTATTTTTGAACAAACTAAAATCATTTTGATAATCTTAGACAATATTTAAGATATAATCTTGAAATTTGAATTTTTAGCGTTCAAGACTTAGCAAAATTTGGTCAAGTTCCTGACTTAGCGTTATAACGCCAGACTTGAAACCAGATCACATCCTTAGGCTGCTATAACTCACATACTTATAAACTTGAAAGCCTTTACAAACTTATGTTAACATTATGTATAGTCTTCCAAACTAATGTACTTAATTTTGTTTTGGGTAAATATAAAAAATTTAGATGTGTTATAGTTGGGCTGACCAGCAAGATTCTGATCGATGTCGCCAAGTTTTCAACAACATTGCCAATGACAGATTTACTGATTCATTGAGCAAGGCGCGTAAGGATTGTAGAAATAAGTATGGTGGGGACATCGAGAAGTGGAAGACTTTGCCTCATATTTGGTGCAAGGATGCTAATTTATGGGCTCAACTTTGTGATGAATGGGCAAAGGAGGATTGGCAAGTTGTCTCCATGCAAAATTTCGAGAACAGAAGGATCAGTGATAACATTGTCCATCATGTTGCCAGTTTAGCAAGTGCGTACAGACACGTAAAAAATTTGGTGATTTCGTTTCAATATTCTTGCTTAATTGTTTCATCATATTTTAGAAGTCTTATTTAAATTATAATTAATATGTTCATTATTTTTTTTGCAACAGGAGAACGAATTAGGGAAGAAAGCTACATATGAGGATGTCTTTATTAGTACTAAGGTGTTGCCACTCGATTAGAATGAAGAACGCCACTTTGTTGATGTAAAGTCCAAACGGGTGTATGTAAGTTCAAATGCTCATATTCTTAATTAAGGTTGTTTTAGGATTTTGTTACTAGCCTTTTGTCATTCTTTGCAATTGTATTACTTAGATTATTTTATTTATTTCCAATAAATCTCGCAAGCTATTGAAATATCTCATTCCAATAAATTGGCTTGTTACATTTCTTTAAGTTGTTTGTACTTGGGTTGAATTGGATGGCTGGTTGGTAATGATATCACCCTTGCAGTTGGTTGCATTGTTGCCCAGTTGGCTGCATGGTCGCACCAGAATTCTAAACATGAAATAAACGACGTGTCGAGTGAGCTTGAGGTTTGGATTTGTACTGTTGGTATGTTGCTTGTGAGCTGAAGCTCCGAACCTTGACATGTTATGCCCTAAATTGTGGATAAATTTATGTTGCCTTGAATTGTTATTGGGGGTTATGAAGTGATGGCACCTACTTGATTGAACTGAACTCAAATTACTCTCCCATTTTTGTGTTATTGCCACTGGCTATATTGAACCCTTTTGCAAATTTGTGATTGTAACAATTGTTTTTAATATTTAACATGGCGGCAATAATATATTTCAGGGGTGAATATGTTGGTGTGTTGGTGTAGTTCAATTTTTTTATTTTGCTATAAGCCTAGTTGGTTGCATTGCTCAAGATTGTATACTGTAGTTTGTTTTGTTGGGACTTTCTTAAACTTGAGTATGCCATTTACATTTTACTTCTTACCTCTGTAATAGAGACAAAGGTATTTATCATGTCAGTGATCTGTAAATTATATTAAGTTCCTTTAAAGAAATGATATTTAATGTTGGTATATTACTAATCAGATATTAATCATATTCCTTCAAGTACATTAGCAATTGTTGGTACCAAACATTTGACTTGCAATTATTATCTTACGTTGTAGGAGTCATACAAGGAGAAAGGCGAGGCGATGATCCCTCGACTTATCCTCCAACAACATATTTAGAAGATATTGACCTATTTCTTGAAGTGTCTGGAGGTTATTCCCATGAAAAGTTCTACGCAATCGACAAAATTGTAAATACTGAAGTAATTTCGAACAACTCTTGCAGACGGAAGAGGGTGCATCGCGACATGATAGCACCACCAATTTCTTCAATTGTGTCCTCAAGCATAGAAAAAGAAATTTACACAAAAGCCGAGATGCGTGAATTGTTGGAGAAGTAGAAGAGAGAGCAAATGTTTTACTTCAATGCATTGTTTGACCATCTTGGTCTAGTCATGCCTCTCATGCCACCGTCCATTGGTCGAGAGGTAACTTTTGAACTATTTTCCTTATTCTTTTTATTAATTCATTATCTTGCTTATGACCCTTACAGTTCTGGCCCCTGTATGAATTATCCATTAAAAAGTAAACTGAATAAATTTCACATATTTGTACCTATTGTGGTACTGTGGTCTACTAGATCAGAGATGAAATTTAGTAACTCTCAGTTGTTCAGCATTAAGAAAATTGAACAATACAAAAACAAACAGGTTAATTGTGCACCATTTTTTATTTGTTTCGTTGCAACAGGAAAATTCAACGGAACCTACAAATACAAATGAGGGTAGTGATGAAGAATCCGGTGAAGCTGAAATTGCCTCTGAATAAGAATGTTGGTAATGTTCTTTTGTTTGTATTTTAAGATATGTTAGATGTACTTTCTCTTGTTGTTGTGTAGAAAAAATGCTGTGGCAATTTGTTGGATTGATGTTGTTTGGTACCTTATATTATGAGCAATTTTTTGTGTTGAGTCTGAGGGTACTATATCTTGTTGTGGATCTGGAGACTATTATTTTGAGTAATGTTTGATGTATGATTGTTTTATTTTGATGTGTTTATATGGTCGATTTTTTTGAAGTATTTTGATATTGAATGTCATCAGATAGCAGATAACAAATCGGGCCTGCAAAAAAACGAATTGTAAAAACAAAAAAGCTTCTGATTGTTAAACCAAATCGGGCTTGCAAAAAATTTTTGGGCAGCGTCCAAATTAGATTT
Source organism: Eleocharis quinqueflora (assembly GCA_964058865.1). Classification (NCBI taxonomy): domain Eukaryota; kingdom Viridiplantae; phylum Streptophyta; class Magnoliopsida; order Poales; family Cyperaceae; genus Eleocharis; species Eleocharis quinqueflora. The sequence continues at coordinate 25,361 of CAXKVX010002996.1, read as the reverse complement.
GCTAAATTATTATGATGAAAAAAGGATCCGTTAAAAATGTAATTTGAAAAAATAAAAAAATCCAATTCAAATTATTTATAAATGGGCTTGAAGAATGAAAATGGCCAGTTAAATAAATTAATTAAAGACGGACTTGAATCGGCTTGGATGATGGATTAATTTGTATGGGCTAAGACAATTTGCCATGAAACGGGCTTGAATTGGACAATTTGCCATAATTTAAAACGAGCTTGAATTAGGATGAAGAATGAAATGCCCAGATAACAATTTGCTACGGTAAAAAATTTCTCTAGCAATTGTTGTTTCAAATTTCGATCTCCTCATCTACTTTTTGCTAGGGTCGACATTTTACGCCTAGCAGATAATTCCAGCAGTACTGTGGGAAATAATCAACCGCTGGGAGCTCTAGCGATTGAGAGTTATTTGCCGGGAGCGTATTTGCTTGGGTATTATTTGCGAGGGTATACTCTAGCTAATGAGTATTCGCTAGAGCCTACGCTCGCAACAACATATTTTTGTGCTCTAACAAATAAGTTGTTTTCTTATAGTGAAAATCTCATAGACCTTTTTGTATGAATTTCAAAAATGAGGAGAATGCATTTGTGCACTAACTTGCATGTTTAATTTATTTCGAGTGCACATATGTTTTAGGTTTTGCAAATCAACAAAAGGAAGAGATTGTTACCTCAAAAAATTTCTCAAGTTTGTTGATTTGTAAAACAACATTTAAATCTCATCAAGATTTGCGTGTGTTGTGAAGAATTATTGTAGATAATTGAAGCAAGATCAAATGAGCAAGAGATTAAACCAAGAAAGATTAAGAGTTCAAGAATTCAAAACTTGATAGGAGTTAATTAGGTTTAATTTCGAGAACTTTAGATATTTAAAATAAAAAATTAATTAGTAAAATTCAGAACCAAATACACTTTACTGTTATAACGTCATTTTTGACGTTATAACGCTAGAGTGCTAAATCACGAAAATTGTCAAGTACGAAAGACATTCACACTTAGCGTTATAACACGCTAAAGTGAAAATTTTCGATCCTTAATCTTCTATGAAATTTTTTCAAAATTATACGATAAATCATTTGCTTAGTGTAAGATTTCTAAAAAATATTAAGTGTCGAGCTCCCCCATAAAATTATGTATAAAACTTGTGGCAATATTCTACGATTGTAAAATTAAAAAAGCAGTGAGACGCGAATTGCACTTGAATATAATGATGAGCTTTCCTTTGATGGCATTAAAACCTCTCCTACCACTCCCGTAGAATACGATTCCATTAAAACTTCTCCTACCTCTATGACTCTATCGTTCATTCGTTCCTCTACCTCTTCGCCAAAAGAATTGAAACCCTCGCTTCTCTCCTCTACCTCTCCGAAAAAATCGAAACCCCGAACCTCTCCACCTCTTTTCGAATTCGTATTCCCTGAAAGAATCAAGCATTTCGTAATACGAAATGGACAGAGTTTTACATTGTAAATGATAAAAAATATTGTAGCAATTACTGCACGCAGGTAACATATTTGACTGAGGGACAAAGGTATTTTGTTGATCCTTCCGGACCGGGGTACCACACCGGATGCAAGTTCCTCTCTCCTCTCAGTCACAAGCCAAGATGCGTTTGGAGCCGTTAGCACCTGCTTTGAGATTCTTGCTAGGGGCGAAGAACCTCCACGTAAGGCTTATAAAACCTCACCTTCGAAACTCGCTTCACTCAAGTTGCGTAGAGAGTTGAGACTTGAGAAGAGGAGAGCTTATTGATCGCAATTTCCATGCTCTTTTCCTTACGGTAATACTGAAAACCCTAATTTCTAAATTGAAAGTGAATAATGCTTGTGCTGATGTGAATTGCTTCTAAAATTGATACTGATACGGTTGAGTAATAATATGTTAGAATCCTCTGAACTGTTTGGCTTGGACTCTAGAAATTGCTGGTAGCTAGTTGGCATTTGTTTGAGGGTTGTGGTAATTATATTGAGCTCTAATTCGATCTTGTCAGTAAGTCTGAGGACTGGTTGATATAATAGTAACAAGTATTTAGGTTAGAAGTTCTATTTATAACCTCATGATATATCAATTTTACTTTTGACATTTGAGGTCTGAGGGTAAAGCGACTATATTAAATTTATGCATTTTTATATTTAAAAGTTTTAAGTTCCGGATAGGTTTGATATACTACGTTGATTCTTGGAGGCTGATTTGATATGGCCTTAACATTGAAAATAAAGATCGACTACAATGGCATGAATAATATTATTTAGACACTACCTTCCAGATCTAACCTGAGTTCCACTTTCTTTTTAACTTTTTGAGTTCTTTTCAGCTCGTGCTTGCGTGGATAGAGTTTGAGGTGTAGAGCTTATCCGGTCCAACACCATTGTTCTTATCAGAATGGTGAGCTCAGTCTTACACTTTGATGACGTCACACCAAAGAGCTCATTTATATGAACCATAGCCTCTTCTCCTTTAGAACTCGTCAGCTTCAAAAGAAATGCATAAAGAGGGATCAGAGAAGGGTGATTTCATTCTGATTATCTTGTTGTTGATTGCTCTTCTAGTGCTATTTGTTCTCCTCTTTGCACTGTGGTAAACCTCAACACTATTTTTTATAATTAAGTACAACTAGCGTCAATACAAATTTCTTGTGTAGATGTAGTACTAATCTGATTCAGGTACTAATTTGAACTGTTTGAGTCTTTACTCATGTTATTAGCATTTTGGGGTTTTTTTTCTTGAATAGAGGATTCTATCTTTTTAGTCTCATGTTAAGACATGTAATTATTTAAGCTAGGTGCATACTTAGAATATTTGATTATTATTTTGCATGTATTCCTATAAATCTAAAAGCTTAGTATTTTTAATAGAGTTTATAACTTTATATCAATAAGGGATTTGGAAAAGATAATTTTCTGGTGTTTAATGTTTCCTTCATAATAGCTTAAATAAGAAGCCCTTTAGCATATATAAGCTACCATATGATAACTTAAGCAATAGTCTATATAGAATTCTTATATGAGAAGAGATCAAATGCCTATGATTTTGGTGCTTCATAGGTGACCATGAAACTAAATTTTAATTAAATATTTTTTAAATCCTTAAATATTAAAACTAATTGATTGAATGTTTCATATATATCATATTGTATATATATTGTATGTGTAAAAAATAATATTGCATCATTTCAATTTTATTTCAATAGTCATCAAGAGCTAACAAAATCAACGGTTCATATTGTATAAATATATGTTACTGCCATATCTATTTGAAGTCCTTAATTTCTTTTATACTATTTTACAACTTAAAAATAAAAGCATATCTTCTAGGTTTGCATGTAATCTTATATCTCTTCTCTTTAGAAATTAGAATAATCTATTCTATAGATTAAGTAAATTTTAAGGAGGAGCTAAGTCAGCTTTTGAAAGTAAAAATGTTGTTCTTAAATTCTATGATAGTTGTCATCAATTTGTAAAATTTTAACCCCCAGGTCCATCTAAAGTTGACTGTTGTTTATTTTTTTACTTCTTTTTATTTAATGATAATGGAAACTTTCAAAAGGGAGTTGTAAAAAAGTTGCTAAGTTTTAAAGAGATGTATGACTACTGTATAAAGCGTAAAGAGTTTAAGAAATTTTGTATCTTCTAAAATCGGATGTTAGTTAGTATAGAAGTCATAATCAATAAAGATGCAAACTATAATCTAAGTTTTTATTTTGGTAATCTTCTAACACATTCACTTATATTAGGAGTACATACATAGCAAGTATGGAAATTTTATTGTGTGTTCATCAGGGAGACTTACACCTTCTGATTACAAAATAATTATAATGTCCACTATATGCAATTATCTTATTAAATGAGTCAGACTTTTGATCACATAATCTCATAGGTATTTATATACTTTCTTAGTTCCAACATACTCGTGATATTATCACATCATTGATTCAGGTTTCTTTTGCTTGTTGTTTTATTCATTTGACTCTTTTGACGTCTAAACGGAAATAATAAATTTTATACAAATGTTTTGATAAACGATTTCTGAAACAACAGGAAACCTCGAGAAACTTCAGAGGATACCGAAACTGCTTGAATCAGGTGCACAGACTTATAATTTACGCTAAATTTTCGTAATTTAGAATTGAAGATAACTTCCAACTTTTGATTCTTAAACTCTTGTTGCAAAGTTCTTCAGTTTTATATTTTTCTGCCCTGCACATTTGAAATCTGCCCTAAAAACATTTAATTTCATGTTGATACAATATCTGCTTGCAACACTGAACCTCTTACATCTGATTACACTCAACATTTGAATCCTTTTGTCTTGTGACTGGTTCAATAGTACTGAAATGGAGTTAATATGTCTCTTTCACTCACCGAAACACGATTAGCTACTAGTTTCGGCAACTACGTTAGCGTTAATCTTAATGGATCCTTCCTCTTGTGCTCTATTGAGTTTGGAAGAAATCTCCTCTTGTGCCCGACCGGTCAACGGGTTGGGAGATTGGTGATGCTTGTGAGATGGCCTTTGACTGAAACAATTTGAACTAAGTCAATGTTCTGTTTGGCAATGACATAAATCTCTCATGGTTCTGATTTTGTTTTGACAACGCGGGTTCTGTTCTGATTATGTGTTGATGAACCTGACCCTATTTGGTTAGAGTTGTCTCACCCTTGATGGTTTTGCTAGAAATAAAATTTTAACCCTGACTAGAAACCTTAAACTTATTTTAGAAGTTGCACTATTCTTCTTATCTTCTGAATTATTTAAAATTTACGCAAGTTATGCGCCGAGTTATTACTCACCCTGTGGCTTTGTTTTGTCTTTTTATATTTGGTATAAATAGGGAATTTTCAGGTGGTGAGGAAGATACTGAGAGTGACCATTATTGCGGGTGCCGTGGGTGGTGTGGGGGAAAATGAGGTGGTTGGGGAAAGTTCAGTAAACCCTAAAATTCTCTTATATATGATGACTATATAAATGATCTTGTTGTGGAGTTTATCGTTGATGTTGGAAGTCCCCTCCAACAGAGTTTGGCAGACAAACTCGTTATTCTAGAGTAACTCGAGTCCAGTAATGAAGTGAGATGGTCAAAATTTTGATGTAAATACTTGACTATCTAACTAGCATCTCTGGGTAAGGTTTGATGAATTTACCCGTTATTAGAATAAGTGTAGTTAGGAACCTGGTGGTGTATATATGTACTCTGTACAATGGCGGATCTAGGCAAAACAATTGCCTAGGCACAATAATAAAATAATAAAATATAATATTACATAAAAAATATAATAACAAAAACAAATATTAAAAAATATTAAATTCAAAACAAATACTCAATTTTGCTATTTTCACATAGAAGTGTGAAAGAAATACTTAATTACTATTTGATTATACAGTCTGTAAAGGAGTATAGTTTGTTACACAAAGTCACAATAAAGACACAAATCTTAATTGTTATTGAAAATTAAAACAAATACTTAATTACTATTTGAATACTTAATTGATCTCCTCAGCAGGGAGCCAGGGACCACACAGAATCACAGACTACACAGAGTTATCATTGAAAGGACTATGACAAAAAAAAATAATTCAGCTTATAATTGAAAAAACAGTATGTTCTTTAAAGAAAAACAAAGTTTCCATTAATTAAGCTTTTCAATCCAAGAGTTTTGTTCAAGAGTTTCAATTGAATTCCTGACAGCACCATCATTTAGTTTTGGTACTTTCCATTGGAAATTTGGAACTATTAACAAATTTAATTTCACAATTTCATTTGGTTTTTATTCCTAACACTCTGACAGCACCAAATTCCTAACAACACCATCATTTGGTTTTTGTTCAAGAGTCATGACTCATGATTGAAGATCGATTTCACAATTTCACAGAATTTTGTTAATTTACCAACTGCAGTGGAGCTGTGGTCCTATGGAATGCCGGAGCAGAATCACGACTCATGACAGAAAGCAGACTGTGCGCCTGAGTGGAGTTGGAGCTCCAGAGGTCGGAGGTCGGAGCTAAGAGCAGTGTAGTACCAGAGCGGAGCTGCGAGAAATGCAGTGTCTCTGCGTGTGGGACTGGGTTCGCCTTCGCGTCTGGAGCCGAGTGGAGAATCACGAATAGAAAGAAGAGGGAAAGAGAGACTGAGAGAGGCCTTTGTGAACTGAGCTTCCTTTACCATTCTATAATTTCTATTGACATAGGTCTAAGGCATGCGAACTGGACACAATACAAAATAGTATTGATTTGCACCCAGGCACCAATACAAATTAGTACTGAATTTTCAAAATTCAGCCCAGGCACTCTTGCCTGTGAACAGATCCGCCACTGACTCTGTATAATGCAATATATGGTTTGTGCTATTCTGACAACTTCATAATAATATAATTACTAGTATATATAAATTGGTGTTAATTAAAGCAATCTAACGAAATTATGAAATTTTGTTTGTACTTTAAAAATCACGAAATTTGATTTCCTCATAAATTACAATATGAATAATTTAGTGCCAACTTAAATTGGTGTTAATTAAAACAATCAAACGAAGAAAAAATGCATAGCAAGAATGCTCACTAATTATGTATATCACCTCATACATATATATATATATATATATATATATATAGAATTTGGCTAACGTACTAACGTTAGCAAAATCAAAACCGTGCTAACGGATGTTTATCTCGAATTCCAAATAAAAAACGGCCGATCCGAACCGTTGAAATTGTTGTCCATACTAAAACTTACGTAGGGACCAAATTTTACATTTTTTCGAATTTTTTTACTATTTTATCCGAGGCATTGAAAATGAATTAATCTAACGATTCAGAAAAACTTACAATTTCAACACATTCTTAAATGCCTCGGATAAAATAGTAAAAAAATTCGAAAAAATGTAAAATTTTGTCCCCACGTAGGTTTTAGTATGGATAACAATTTCAACGGTTCGGATCGGCCGTTTTTGATTTGGAATTCGAGATAAACATCCGTTAGCACGATTTTGATTTTGCTAACGTTATTACGTTAGCCGGATTCTATATATATATATATATATATATATATATATAGAGAGAGAGAGAGAGAGAGAGAATGGCTAATGTGAAAACGTTTACAATTCGATCGAAGTGCAAAAATTTCACATTAGCCAACTTTTTGTGATCAAAATTTAAATTTAAGTTGCTCAATAAATTTTTCATATTAAAATCTTGTAGGAAATCAAATTTTGTGATTTTTAGAGCTTTCTAGCTATATTTTAAATATTTTTTAAAAATAGTCTTGAAAAGATCATTTTTTTTAATATTAAATTGGACTGTTTTTAAAAAATATTTAAAATATAGCTAGAAAGCTCTAAAAATCATAAAATTTGATTTCCTACAAGATTTTGATATGAAAAATTTATTGAGCAACTTAAATTTAAATTTTGACAAAAAAAAAGTTGGCTAATGTGAAATATTTTCACTTTGGTCGAAGTGCAAATGTCTTCACATTAGTCATACTCCATACATATATATAGAGTAATATTACCGTGTTATACAAAGTAAAATGAGTGTTTTATTTCTGCATAAAAAATCACACACCGACAATCTAAATGGATGATCTAAGTTACTCAACACAATTTAGACATCAAAATCTTCTAGAAAATCAAATTTGAGCTTTGTAACTACGATTTTAGATTTTTTTGAAAATTGGCACAGTTAAATATTAAAAAATAACACTATTTAGTGTTAGTTATAAATTAAAAGCACAGCTACAAAGCTTAAAAAATACGAGAAAGGTTTAAGAGTTCGGCATGTGAGATCATGTGTGTTGTGTATCACCATCATCCATCAGGCGCCGGTCTAGTGACAAAGGATGAGCGTTCAGTTGTAGACTTCATAGTCATCCCTTTCTATTTCCCAGTGCTGCTGTGGCGATAGATAGTGATGTTACGACTTGCTAGTAATGTTACCAAAAACATCTTTTAGAATTACATACATGAGAATTGCTATTTTAGTTGACTGGATTCAAACTTACTGTTCAAATCGGCAAATCTGAACTTCTACAATCCAAATCATATAAGAACCATCTCTTTATTTAGGGTCCGTTTGGCACGTGCTATTCTATTCCACGTAAGTGCCAAACAACCTTTTAAATTTTCGAAATAGTGCAAAATTTTGCTATTTCACTAAACCAACCAATAAGTGGTTTAGCGATTTAGCAATTGTGGAATAGCAATTAGTATTTGATTGTGTTGTATTATATTTAGTAATTAATAATATTTTATTATATATATCCCCTGTTTATTATTTAATTTTATTATTACTGAATATAACACATATTATTATGTTATTATGTTAATATTATTATTATTATTTATTATTTATTATTATTATTATTTTATTAAATTGTAATATTTCATCATTATTATTATTTTATTATTATTTATTATTATTTATGATAATAATTATTATATTATTATTATGTATTTTATTTTTATTTTTATTATTATTTTATTAGTATTATAATATTTCATCATTATTACTATTATTATTTTATTTATTATTATTTATTATATTGTTGTTATTATTATTAGTATTATAATATTTCATCATTATTATTATTTATGATAATTATTATATTATTATTAATATTTTTATTATTATTCATATTTATTATTATAATTATTATTATATTAGTATTATAATATTTCATCATCATTATTATTATTATATTTATTATTATTTATTATTAGTATTATAATATTTCATCATTATTATTATTTTATTATTATTTATGATAATAATAATTATATTATTATTATTATTTATTTTTATTATTATTCTTATTTATTATTATTATTATTCTTATTTATTATTATTATTTTATTAGTATTATGATGTTTCATCATTATTTTTATTATTTTATTATTATTTGTTATTATTATTATTTATTATTCTTATTTGTTATTAGTTTTATTAGTATTATAATATTTTATCATTATTATCATAATAATTAACACTTCAACTATTTCAAATGACAAGTGCCAAACAACACTGAATAATTAAGAATACCATTTTTCTATCACTCTTCCAAAATTACATTATTCTAAAAACTATTCTACTTTTACTACTATTCTAGTGCTATTCATTAATTTGCCAAACGAATCCTTAGTGATTAAGGACAATATTTTTTTTTTAAAAATTACAAGTTCGAAACTCAACAAAGACTTTAGATCAAAGTCAAAGTCTCCACTTCTTTTAAAAAAAATACAATCAAAATCATATATTCTTATGTGAGCAAATGCTCGAGTTGTTCATATTTGAATCATAAGATGTCAGTTTGGATCCAATCAGCGGTTCAACTCAAATCAACTTCTGATCAATTCACACACAATATACATTAAGAAAAAGTAAATATAGAAACTGAACAATTATATACATAAAAAATGTTCTAAATAAAACAAAAACAAATGCAATAGAAAACAACCGTCTTTGTTCAATTATCCAAAGTAAAAGTAGTTAAGGATGTTTTTGTTTGGATGGAATCATATATGCTGCTCTTATTGAGCAAGAGCAGGATCCTGCTCTTCTGATTTGGACCGTTCAAATTTCAGATCTAAAACTTATAAAATATACAGCTCCTGATTTCCATCTGTGGACGGTCCGATCAAAATTAGACGGTCCAGATCAGAAGAGCAAAGTCCTGCTCTTGCTCAAGAAGAGCAGCAAATACAGATCCTCGACAGTGCAAGGGTCGGTGAAACAGTGTTTAGTTTTATTATTTTAAATGGCACAATATAGTGTTATTTGTTTTGCTATTCGGCCCCTGATTTCCATCTGTGGACGGTCCTGCTCTTCTGATCTGGACCGTTCAAATTTCAGATCTAAAACTTATAAAATATACAGTCCCTGATTTCCATCTGTGGACAGTCCGATCAAAATTAGACGGTCCAGATCAGAAGAGCAAAGTCCTGCTCTTGCTCAATAAGAGCAGCAAATACGGATCCTCGACAATGCAAGGGTCGGTGAAATAGTGTTTAGTTTTATTATTTTAAATGGTACAATATAGTGTTATTTGTTTTGCTATTCGGCTTAGTGTAAATATTATTTGAATTGTAAATTTTGAATAACAATGTAAAAATAAATAAAGTAATAAATAATTTTTATTTTATTTAACTAATAATATAATATTCACAAAATGATAAAATTATTATAATAATAAGAAAATAAATAATAATATGTATTATTTTATAAAATTTAGAAAATAAAATAATAGTAATAATAATAAAATAGTAGTAATAATAATAATAATAATAATTTGCAAAGTTGTTAATTTTCTATTTTATTGAACGAGTAAAATAACATTAATTCAATGTTATTTTCAGTTTGCTTATTTTTGTTGAGACAACATTTCGTTTAGAATACCAACAATCCAAATAGTAGTGGACTAGTGGAAAGCTCGAGAAAACGCAGTATTAACGCACCCTCAATAACCAAACGGGCAAAGTAGTTGATCTACACGAGTCGATGAAAAGCGACAAACAAAGAAAAAGAAGTCTCTTCTTCCTCAGACCTCAAATCCTTCCGTCTCTCTAAACCATCTGATCTCACTACGACGCTCCTCTGCGCGCTGCACAATTCCCCTTCGCATCCTTCTTCTCTAACTTCTCTCCCCTTTTCTCTCAATCGCCTACAAGGTCAGTTCTCAGTTGCATCTCCCCCTTTGACCTTTCTCCTCAATCCCTAAACACTTTAATTTCATATTTCAATTTGTTTGATTCAATCACACGTTTTAATTGTTTCTGTTTTGATATTCGCAAAATCGAGCAATTGTCTTTCGTTTGTAACTTTTTCCTTTCTATCTGCTCTGCTCCCGTATTATACTATAAGTCTATAACCACGTTTTGTGCTAAAATCAGATTTTCTGTATCTATGATGAAACTTTACTCAGAGATATAGAATCGAACTGTTTTCAGGCTTCTATGTCTCAGTTACTCAGTACCTTCCCTGATTTTATCACAATATCAATTTATTATCTGAAACGTTGATCCGAGTAGCTCAATGAATCTGTATATCAACATTTTGTACAATATCAATTTTATTTCACTTAAAAAATAATTAAATTAATTTATCCCCACTTCTTCTCCAAAAAATAATTAAATTATATGCTGTTTAAAGATTTATGTTTAATTAGTAAGCATTTATAAAGAACGGTGAATTCTGTGAGCTCAGCAAAACAGGTATGCTGTGCCACAGCAAGAGCAAGGATGGTTGTATTTTTTGCTCAAAAAAAAGAAGAAGAGCAATGACTTTCAAGCAGTTAATTATTGTTCATTATCAGTATGTAATTATGGATACTAATAAAAATAATATTGATGGATTACTTTGGCGGGTGAAAGGAGAATAGACTTTCAAGAAGGAGCTTGATAGATAGATAAGATATCATTGATTCTTTCTTTCTTTAAGAATCGAAGCGTCCGACTTCCAGATCATTTCGGCTGCAATTAATTAATCGATCAGAAATTCAGAATTAATTCAGAATGGACGACATGACAATGGTGAGGAAGCGAGTGCAGACGCTGTTGGAGGCCATGTTTGCCGCCCGAATCGCCAGGGAAGATAACCTCCCCTCCCTTATTGAACCTGTATGTACTCTACCAGTAGTTGTAGTTATTGTTATATTACCCCTTTTCTTATTTGCACCTGCAATTGAACTTAAAATCCAAATCATATATGCAGGGTTTGTACCTTGGTTCTGTGGGAGCAGCACTTAACAAGAAGGAACTCAAGGGCTTGAACATCACCCATGTTCTCGTCGTTGCTCAATCCCTTCAGCCCGCTTTCCCTGACGAATTCATTTACAAGAAAATTGACGGTGCTTTTCTTTTTCTTCCTTTGATTTCCTTCATTCACATCTACATCTACATCTATAATAAAGTGACTTTACTTTCTATCATTATGGTTGCAGTACTTGACAGCCCAGAAACCAATCTGGATGACTACTTTGATGAATGCATTGATTTTATTGACCAAGCAAAATCCACTGGTGGCAATGTCTTGGTCCATTGCTTTGCAGGAAGGTCAAGAAGGTAATTTACATCCAACCAACCTTTACCATGTTAACTTAACTACTATACTGCTATTTTGCACCTGGTCTGCATTATTCTTTGGTGTTGTATGAGCATGCATGTTTGATTTGGCATAATTTATTCCAGATTAGGATATGTTGTGTTGTGCTCATAAAATTATTTCCAACTGAGGCCTAACTGGGTTGAGGAATGAGAGCTTAACTGAGCGTTAATTTTGGCCCTGTTGTTGAATATAGAGGCTTCATGGCATAAGTTGTACCATCTGATCTTAGATAGGTGGCCCCGGTGCCATCCAATGAATTACAAACAACTGGTGCTTAGTCGAATCCACACCAAGAACGCACATGTACAGGTTGATATTGCCACTGTTCCTTCTTATGTGCATAAATGGAGCAACAATGAAGCCTATTATGTATAAAATTATGCTAATTGTTGTTTGCGTTATACTCGGGATTTATTTCAGTGCAACGATAGTTGTTGCTTATTTGATGAAGAAGAATCGAATGACTCGAGATGCTGCTTTGTCGATGGTTACAAGCAGAAGGTCGCTGGCTGCTCCTAATGTCGGTTTCATCAGACAACTAGGTAACTTTGAGAAATCATTGGGTATTAGCCAACAGAGTGCTACTCTCCAGCTCGCTCTTTAAAATATGCGGAGGACAGCAAAATCCCACATTTCAAACATAATATCTTTTTTTTGTTCATTTTTTTTTCTATTCACAAACTATTGCAAGTGTGATGCATTGTATAAAGTTGGTGCTGTGCATATGTTGGTCACTTTAAGTTGTTAGTATGATTCTACCATATCTGCAATCATTCATGTATAAAAACGTTTTGATTGGTTTTGGTGGCATGAGCAAATGTTAATTTGGGAATCCATTTGTGACCCTTTGCAATGACGCACATTTTGATATGTTTATATGTTTTGTGGGAACAAATAATTGTTATAAAATGTGAATGTTAACTGTCAGATTGTCCTGTAATATAAAAGAATGCCAATTGGGTACTTGCTATTGTATTAATTAAATCCCTCGTAAGCTTGATGGGTTTATTCTAATATTAATATTAGTTATTTTTGTATCCAATGAAATACAAAAGGATGTGGGCCAGTGGGAGGTTTGATTCTGTTTCTAACCACAAGGGAGTTTGATTTTTGCTCTTTCCGTAATAATTTAATTACTATAAAAATCATCAATGAGGTATTGTTTTTTTTTTTTGGAAGGTAGGCAAATGTCTGACAATTTTTTTTCATTAAAATGAAAAAAAAATATTTACAAAAGTGAAAAATAAATTGAAAAAGAAAGGAAGGTAAAAATATTTACAAGAGTGAAAATCCAAAATAAAAGATAAAATAAGATGTTGTCGTCGTCGTTGATCGTCGGGTGGAGGGAGCTGTTGTCGCTATCATGGTCCGTCAGGCGGATCCGATATAACGGCAACAATAGTGGCTAGATCTAAATCCTAGATCTAGAAGCGAAGAGGTGTGGCGGCAGAGGCGGTGGGTCAAATCTGAATCGAGGGGTCGGCCGGAGGCGTGGAAGGAAGGCGGTCGGAAGCGAGGCAGAGGAGGATTGGAAGCGAGGTGGCGAGACAAATCTGAAGCGAGGCGATCGGTTGGATGGCGAGGTGGGGTTGGATGGCGAGGCGGAGACAGGCGTAGCACGTTGGTCGGCGGTGCCAGTGTCGAGGCGAGACAACTGTTTCTCAACAACAAAAGAAAGAAAAGAGAGAATAGGTAGTAATGCGAGGGCAAGTTTTGAGCAGCTTGTGAATGGGGTGTTGGAAATCGAGGTCTTCCAAACTTGGATAAGTTTCAATATGATTGGTGTATTGATGAGAACTATTCTAAAGCATCTATGGGGTGACTCGACTAGGTAGCACTTCCAAGTCCTCAGGTCATCAGTGTCTTCATTTTATAGCAAGAACATGTTGGATATGCCTGACTCGGTTTTCTCTACTACACAATGATAAGTTAAGTTGGTTAAAATAGTTATTATTTGGATAACACAAATTATTTAGAGCATAGAAGACAATTCACCAGTTGTTTCTCAAGCAACACAACCAACTTTTCCATCTGGACTAATTGAACACCTCAACCCAAAAATCAAAGATTGGATGAAATATACATATATAAGGTTTAAATATAAATTAATATTTCAAAATATTAAAGATTGGATGAAAGATAAATAATTTGAGGGTCAACCCACTCAAATCTAAACACTTCCAAATAATCAAAATTGAAGCAAACATACCTACAAGGTTATTGACACCTTTTCTAGCCCACTCATTCCAAATTCGAGGTAGCTTGCATTTCTCCTGATTATGCTGATGCCACCTCATATCTGTGTTACAAAAGTGAAATAAAAGCATATGACAATAGGTAATATATCTGTTTAAATAATGAACTTAATTTATTTTGGAAAGTTGTTCTAGAAAACTACAATGTAAGTGTAATTATGTTTTATTAAGTAATGTTACAAGGAAATGGGATTGACACAACATGTTCTCATAAACCAGCTAAGTGGTAACTGAAGGAATGAGGCAACATACAACAAATGTTTGCTTCAATACAAGTTTCACTAAGTGATAGTAGATTTCTTACAACAACAGAAACCAGATGGACATATAGTTCACTCAAACAATATTTGCGTAACAATCGTAAAGAACTCTATTAACAGCACTCAACAGAAACTTCCAGCATGAAATATTGCGATAAGCATTTTACAATAAATTCCCAAAACTTCCTCTTGTTAAATCATTCACGACTTCTGCATATAATTCCTAAACAGATGTAATAATTTGGTAATTCTATTCGTTGAGAAAGAGGTGGCTGGATTGGTGGATTACTTAGAAAGGATCGGATCAGATATGCATTGAGCTGGCTCTTGAACAGCCCTTGATCCTTTCCTTTTGGTCTCTTTGGTTGCTCCTACAAACCCCGACTCAGTTCTTGATTGCTCCTCTCTCTTAGGTTCTGATCGTACAAGAAATCAAGCATGAGATTTTGGCAGAATTACCAAATTCACACAAGCAAATTCTAATGTTTTAACGAAAACACCCGAAGACAAGAACTCTACCACCTTCATTAAATTATTAATCAGCCAGATATCCCCAAAAAAGCACACACCACAATACAGAAACTAAGAAAAGGATAACTTTACCTCTCTTGAGCTTATTTCCTCGTAAAGGAGAATTAATTTCTGAAAAATCCTCAATCGCGCCGGCCCTATTTGCTCATCGGAGCTCGGAGGTAAGGTCGTAGGGTTTCAAAAAGGGAATTGGTTGACCAGACCAAAAGAGGAAGGAGGTAAAAGCTGGAGGCAAAAAAGATAGGCTCATTTAGCAAAAGTAAAATGTTTCGTAGATACCGATGGTATTTTGAAATTATTATGTATATTATTATGCATATTTAGTTGAGATATTGTAGATACTGACTATCAATATCGATATTATTATGCACATTAAGTTGAGTTATTATGTATATTATTTGAGTTATTATGCATGTTATTTCATATTATTTTTGTACTGAAAAATTATTATGCATGTTAACAAAATAATATATATAATAATTTAAATAACATGCGTAACTATTTTAGTAAAAAATAACATGCATAACTATTTCAATTCAAAAAATAAAGTACATACTAATTCAAATAATATGTATAATAATAATAATAACATGATATCGATTGCTGGTATCAATATTGATATCTACGTATCAGCTGTTAAGAAATCCATGTCTTGTTTTGGGCTTTATTGTCGCTTGTTCGTTTAGTTCAGCAAAGCAGTCGTTGCGCTTTCAACAGTTGGGCTGGATTAGCAGCCCAAATATCAATTCCAAAAGGGGCCAATGCAAACATTCTCCAACTTTAGGTGTACAACAACAGTACGACAAAATGAATATCCTTTCACGCAAACACAAGCACTTCAAACAAATCGTAGTACACTGCGTCACATCGAACTGATAAGTGAAAATTATTGTACTTTTGTGTTGTTAGATTTTGTAAATTTAGTTGTATTAGAGGTAGATAATTATCCTTTATAACGTTGTATTATGATCGAAACAATTATGGTAGCACTAGAAGACAATGGGTCTTAAATTATGTTGCACTATAATTTAGTGTTTTAAGTGATTAAGGGACTTGCTATAATTTAGTATACACGTTAGAACCTTTTGCCGTTTCCAAACCAAAGGGACATACACGTTACAATTTCATCCTTTTTGTCCTTCTTTTGGTTCAAAGAAATGTTGGTGCTTGTGTAGCAATGTTATTTTCCGGACCATTTAATTTACTACTTCAAGTGAATTAATTGGAGCATTTGGTAATAAGTTAAGTACTAAAAAAAAGCTCTAATGTGAAAGGCAAAGGATGACATTTAAAAGAGACAAGAATAATAAAATGAATGCCAACTTTTCATTTCTTATACCTTCCAAAATCTAGATATATTTCAATTAGTATTACTAATATATATATATACAATACTGTAAGCCTTATTATTATAATTTAGAACTAATTAATCCCAAAATTTACTCCTTGTTTACCCTTTAAATTCCCCCTATATATATATACTTCTATCTAGTTGCCAAATCACAATGCACCACATATCTGAAGTTTGTATTGAAAGGCGACCATTCCACACATTTTTGGGGCTTTTTTGTCAGGCAGCTTTCCAAGGCCTCCCTCTTTGGTTCATGCAAACCTTTACACACTATCTCAATAATATCTTTCAGATCCAGAGATGCATCTTTTGCATAGCAGTGAAGTACTTTTGGAAGAAAAATCTTGTTTTTGTCACTAATTGCCACATTTTCTTGTATGTAATTGTATTTTGCACGCTCCAACTCCTCATAAACACCTTGGGGTGTGTATAGTCTTACCTATTTTGGAACAATGGTCCAATTTTAAATTCTGGTATCAGGACCAGTTAAATAAATGACTAAATTTGGTAAAGTTTGGGCCTTTCTAGTACCAAAATTTCAATTTACTTTACTTGTTCAACATACCATAGGATCTGAGGAAGCTCCTGTGCAAAGTGCAAAATGGCAGAGTGGCTCGGGCTTACTGAGAGCGTAAGGATGCCTTTTCTGCCCCTTCATGAACCTTTTTGTCGGTGACAAGAGTGAAAATATTAACTGCATTACACATTGAACAGGAAGAGAAGAATATTAATAATTCATACTCAAGGTCTTATTAACAGATTCTTTTTCATTAGAATAATTTTTGGGTAACTGAAAAACACCTTTGATTGGCAGTTGGATTCACATCCAAGAATTGATGTGCGAATTGTGTGCGCATTGATTGATTTTCCTCCCACATCATATACTGCCTAAATGTTAATATATGAAACAAAAAAATGATTGTATCTACGCAATATTGGTGATTGTTGAGGCCTATTTACCAGAGTGGGCTTTGCATCAATTATTGTCATTTTGTCAGTACTTAATTGCTAGCGCACGA
Organism: Eleocharis quinqueflora; assembly: GCA_964058865.1. Lineage (NCBI taxonomy): Eukaryota > Viridiplantae > Streptophyta > Magnoliopsida > Poales > Cyperaceae > Eleocharis > Eleocharis quinqueflora. The sequence goes on along the minus strand of CAXKVX010002996.1, from coordinate 7,839 downwards.
CAAGAGCAAAAGGTCTAAAATGACATCCTTTTCACCAATTTTGCGCATTTGGACCTTTTGTCTAAATTGAGTTCGAATCCCCCATTTTCTCTCATCTAGTTTTCTTTTATTGATATCAGCTGATGTAAATTTTGAATGGCAATGTAATCCAAACTCCAATCAAGTCATTTCACTTAGATATGCAGCTATGATTTTAGCTATGTGCCAGGCTAGGTCTCAATAATCCCACACAAAATTTCCTTTGATGCCATCAATTTGCAACTAAAAACAAGAGGACTACATTTTACAGTGGCACAACTGTTGTTGGTCAAAGCCATACTGCCTCGGTAGCAGATGATAAAGCAAAATAAGTAATGTTTAATTTACATTACCTTCAGGACCAAGTAGGTTCGTTTCACTTTATTATCTTGGAGACCATAAGCTAACAAGGACTGCACAAGGAGTACAAGATATGTAATATGCACACAAATTGAAATATCTACAACCACAACAACAAAGCCTCAAGTCCCAAACAAGTTGGGGTAAAATATTTACCAGAAATAGAAATTATGTTCTCTTACATGCATTACTAGGGCATTGTGAACATTAATCCAGAATGCAAGTTTTTCTTCATCTTCCATCTTTGTTGGATCAATGCTCCAAAGACATGTTATAAGGGACCTAAACAGATGATATGTTAGTTGATTTTTTTATTTTCTTGCATAAATAATTTTTCATTATTCTTTCTAGAGCACTGATAACCCAATTTTGCACTGACATCCAATTGTATCCATTGAGCTTCAGTTGTGTGTAATAATCCCTTTAAGGCACTTGATAACTGCGAGTATCCTAAGTAACCTTAATTTACAACAAACAAAAAAGAAAGTGGTCAACTCTGTACTATTCAAGTAGTCCCAGCACAATGCTATATCACATAATATACCTATCAATATCTGAAAATTCATATTTGAATCCAAGATATCAGAAATTTCTCAGAAAATGGGATCCCTAATTTTCGATACCACCGGTCGCAAAAGCAGTGAAATATAAATCTCTTCAATCATCGGACTTTTACCTGAGAATCTCCAGCATTTTGAAAGCATGGGAGAATTTGTCAGAACTAATACTCAACTCCGAAATTGCAACACTTTCTGCACAAGGAATATTTGCATCTGTAACAGACGCAACTTTGGGGCTCCAGCTGTCATCATGCCGATCTCTTGAAGAATATATGCTTGACGATGACTCTGATTTGTTGGTTGGAGAAGAAGCCGAAGGGCTTGTGTCATAGTCTGGTAATTTATTTGCTAATTTGCAATAAATCGACGATAAGCATTTAAGAATTTCTTGGGAGAGTTTGCAAGAATTTGTCATGGTATCATCAGGGACTGAAACTTCTGGAGGACCGACAAGGCTTTGGTTTACAAAGGTTGATTCTGATTCTTCTGATATCTCCTGGTTTTCAAAATGGGATAATTCAGATTATCAAGTTCCTTTGATGGTAGCCATTTACAGATATTCTAGTCAATTGAACCCTGAAAATTAATTTTAGATTATGTATTTAGTGCGTACATGGTACAGCTACAAGTTCATGCGAATTGAGTACGGTACTGGTAGTAATATATTATAGTAATCATAAAAAACTTTCAAGAACTATCAGGTTAATAACTCAAGATGAATCAATGATAAAAACAAAACTTATTGCCGAAATACAGGGACAGATAACTTGTGCATTAATCTACTGTAGCATTGAATTTTTTTAATTCTGAAGATAAATGTAGAATTATTAGGTTTACATTGGTAGGACTAGATGTCATGACTGGAGAATGTCTGTTTGGGCTGCTAGTGGAGGCGATTTCAGAGCTCAGTTCAGGTGCTTGATCAAAATTCCTCCCATCATTATATTTGTCAACATGGTTTTCTTCTTTAATCTGGGAATTGCAATATGAAGTGGATAAATAGTGACTGAAAGCAGAGCGGTACAGAGATAATAGGCGCATTTCTAGAAGCATTACTTCTGTCTCAAGCACTGATATGTCATTGATTAGATCTGGTACACACTGCATGAAAACACAATAGCAACGTCCAATTTTAGTCGCTTCAAAAGAATTCAGTGTAAGATCACGATTTGATTCCTTTCAACTGGAAGTAGTGTGTAGCTATTCATTCTTTCCGGTAAAGAATTTGGTATAATATCTCTTCTCATAGTATTAGTTGTAATTTGGTTGTTATATGTGCAACTGAGGGTCAACTAATTTGCCCCTAATTAGTTCTACGATGCTACTTTTTTGGGTAATTAAACACAGACATAAGCATATGAACACAATCAAAATAGGCAACAAACAAAACATGTACAATAAACACACACCTGCACGAGACGATCTGGTGCTTTCTGGTCAATCTCTAACAGGGAACTATCAATGGAATGGCATGAGTTGCATCTCGAAAGAACCTCTTCTATTTTTGTTGAGTTTTGTCCATTTAGCCTTCTCTCAATGTTTATTGTCTGCTTCATGTTTCATGTTACTTAGAAAAGAAAGGTAAATGGAACTGATATAATACAGTGTTCAATACTTTAGTTTTCATCATTCAAGAAAATTCAAATATCTACTTTAGGCATTTCCAAAAGTTAGGTTTCCCTATCTCAGGTTCATCCCATGTTGAGAACTCTATGAAAATAAAAAAAATTATTTTTCTTACGTAATCGTTCCTAAAAGTGTTTTGTGCTGGCACACACATGTGTACTGGCACAGATCACAAATGACAGTGACACAATTGGTTTGGATTTATTGGGGGTGGTTAGTTACTTGAAGGAATGTCAACTCAAAAACAGAAATTTTAATTGCTGGGAACTAGAACTCATCAGATTTGTTTATTTCTTATTAGGTGTGATGCATTTTCCATATGCCTTATTTTCATTAGGTTTGATACATTTTTTATACTTAATCCTCTGAAGCAGCATCCATCAAAGAAATTTTATATAATTTTAAAGAAACTTAACTATTAGGTGTATTGTTACACAATATTATTTGAATTTATCACATTTCTTTTGGCTTCTCAGACCTCAGTAAATTCTTTGTTGCGTATCCATGAACCCATAAATATCAAACCTTATTGGGATATTTTCACACTTACATCATGAAACTTCAATATATATAAGTGAGAAATTTGACACTGAACATGCAAAATTTCTCCAATGTGACTAAGCTTGATCAGTAACTTACAGGATTGTGATATGATAAACGAGGTGAAACATCCTTTATGTCGGCATGCACATTTGGTGCTCTGAAACATCAGAAAAACAAAAAAGAAAAGAAAATAACCATAGTGGTTAATGCATTTCTATACTGACAACCATATGTACTTAACACAATATATTTCAAACAATGAAGTTACCTCCACAAACTCCTCTCTGGAGCGTGAAATGCTTTACTTTCTGTTCTTGGTGATTGCTTGGCATGTTCTTCCATAACAGTTGGAGAGAGAGAGGAGAGACAGAAAGAGAGAGGATGGGGATGGATGTAGGTTTTGCCGTTTTGGGGGAAAGGAGTAAGGATGCATCTAACTTGTTCATGCCATGGTACGAAGGTTTATATGACCAACTGAAAAAAAAAAAAACTGATAGAGAAGGTAACCCACCAGAGAAAATTAGAATAAGGAAACAGGAATAGTTATTCCAGAACGAACGAAGTAGACTAATGCTAACTATCCCAATCACTCCTTAACTACGACCAACATGTTCTTTCATTGATATTCATAAACAGTATACACAAGTCCTGATATTAGGTGAACAGGAAAAGCACACAGTGGTTGTCTGGTTGGAGGTTCCAGATTCTATGTACCGGGTCCCGTGGAATAAAGAGTGTAGTGAGCCATTAAGTCATATTTTTGAAAATAAACATAGTGACAAATTATGCATTATTTCAATATGGTTTAGAATTCATGATTAGAACCGGTAATATATAGTCTTTTCTTTCATAATGCATATAAAATTATAAATGCATTAGAATTGTATACTTTCCAAGGGAGAAATGAATTATGTAAATATTCATGAATAACTATGAAACAAATCGTGAAAATTTGGAATTGGTTTAATTCATCTATCAGTTTCATTTTAGAAGATGCTTTAAATGAATAATTCTAAAATTAATTATTCTATAATCTTATTGTTATGATTTTCACAAGCCGGTAAATCAATTTGTTGTTATTCAATTTAAAAAAATTAACTGAGCATTGTGCTCTCGAGTTTAGTGAAAAAAAATGTGATGAAATAAAATGAATGTGAGGTGAATTTAATTATATCTCACTTTAAGAGGTTACAATTTTGACAAAAATAAATAGAAGAGTTCATCTCTATTTTCATCCTCTAATCTTCATTCATCTAATAAAATTAGACTCCAAAGTAAGTTAAAAGAATCTCATCCCATCCCATCCAATTCTTTCCCCTTCCTTTCATTTCCATCCATTGGAGCTCAAACTTTCATGGGGGAGGTCTGGAGTTCAAGCCTCGGCAGAGGCAGTTTTAAGAGTTTTTTTCAAGTTTGTTTTCTAATTTCTTTGTGGATGTATATTGTAAGCCTACGAGCAATGAATCAAAAAAAGTAACTTTTTGTAAGCTTAACTTGCTAACTATTTTATTTTATCAAATTTAGCATATGAAATTATGTTTAGTGGAATATAATTATTGACTTTGTTTTTCAAAAAGGCAAATATGATATTACTCTTGACATTCTTTTGCTTAGACCGGTAATTCACTACACAAAATGCTGTCGCAAGAAGTGCCACAGGAAAAATGATCATTTAATTTCTTCAACGCCACATGTCTTCTATATGATAATACAGTGTCAGAATTAATTGTTCAGCACTTCAGCATCTATGTCAGGTTATCTAATCTCTCAGCTTTTTTTCTTTTTTCTAAGAGGAAGATGGAACCATATTTTTTGGAAAAGTCAACATGCAATTTCTTTTTGCAGGAATCTTTCAAAGCGTACACACGTCCACACACCTGGTAAACTGTAAAAGAAGAGGTATTGTCAAATTACATTTTTCAACTTTACGACAAACAAAGAATTTGTTATTGTATAAAACAGAAGAGATATTCATCACAAAAATTATACACAGGGGTTAAACTATTTTGGTCCTTATAAAAAAATGATACAAATGAGAGAAATATTAAACTTTCATCAAGGTTGGAATTTTGAATTCATCCCTTTCAATGAGGTGAAACTTCAAATTCCTACTCATGCAAGAATCGGATTTAGAGAAAAAGAAATATTTAAAATACCTATTTTTGATGTGCAGGTGTATCCATCTGTGGTGGTAATTTTAAATGTTATCCATCTAGAGACTGAGGGGCTAAAATGTAAATATAAAAAATAACTGCTAATTTTCATATATACTATTTTATTTTCTTTCCAAATTCTATTCTATTTCATTTCCATTTGATAACTAGTTCATCACAATTCCACCTTTTATGATTTTTTTTCCTCACCAAACAACCTCTTTAAAAATTAAGAACACAATTATATCACTGCATTATGTAATATATAATGCTCTACTTTGTCAACAATTTTGGTGAAAACAGTAAAGAAGAATGCAAGATATTCAGAAAGTGGCTAGCAATAGCTCCCTTTTTATTTTAAAATTTTCACCAACTAAAGCAAGTCAAATTAGGGGTGGAGCTACGTGGAAGCATGGTGGATCAGCTGACTCATCCTGCAAATAAAATTTTCAAAATTAATCATGTATTTGAATTTTGTTTTAAAAAATATGTTTATAATTTAGAAAATTTTAAAAATATGCACTATTTTGAACCATTCTGAAAAAATCGTAAATTTTGAACCATCCTGACAAAAATCATGAATCTGCCCCTGAGTCAAATCACCACATTTTCGTCTATAGGCATCAACCATTCACAGGGGCAGATCCATTCATGGACAAGTTCGGACAAGTGTTCGGTCTTTGTTTTCAAAAACGCAAAATTTAGTGTATTTTTAGTTATTTTTTTGTGAAAAAATGACTTTTAATAATATTTTAGTGGACTTTAATGAATTTGTGACTGAGCTTGATCTCAATCTCATTGTCCGAACTTAGATGTGATCTGACTTAATTGAACTCTGAATCCGCCCCTGACAATTCATATACTAATTTACATGATTTACACTTTGACAATATATAAAATTCATGCATGCATGTCGTGCTCTAAATTATACATGATCTAGACGCAAAAATGCCATAGACGATAGAAGTAATTTATAATTTTATCTATTTGGTGTGAGAGTGATAGTTCTCGTCTCTTTAATTTTAAGCTATATGTTTAATATTGGTAATCATAAATGTGAGCATTTAATCAGAAAATTGCTCAAATTGGAAGGGATTGTGCTTAAAAAAAAAAGTACTTCAACTTATCATCTACAAGTATTTGTAACAGTACCTTTAAGTTATGTCCATACCTAGGTATTCTGACTCTGATATGATATTAAGTATTTATGCACAGTTTTAGTTAAAAATTGAGCATATTCGCCGACTAAAAATACACGACAAGTTTACTCAGGAGTGGTGGACATAATTACTCAGATCGTATATTTCATCTATATTCTCAATAGTATTTATCTAACCTCAACAAACTTTGCATAATTGCATATTAAAATCTCTATCAAAAGACACTGAATCTTTTACAAATTTAATTCTAATAACAAAATTAGAAGTAGAAGTAAAAATTAATAATATAAAAATCTCTAAATTACATAATTAACCATTAAGAAATAATCTTTAACTGTACAGATCAACTCGCACAGAACGGAAGGAAAAAAATCCTCAAGAGGATACGGTTACAAGCCTGACGTAGTTCTTTCAGTAAACAAAAAACACAGCACAACTCTTCGCCACTTTCCTGTCGAATTTACCTGACTTCTGTCTCTCTGTCTCTGTTACTTTTCTCCTCCTCTCTTCGTCCGATCCATGGCGGAGATCTCCACCTCCGCCTCTGACAACTATCCCACGATCGACCCCACCTCTTTCGACCTCATCGTCTCCGGCACCGGACTCTCCGCCTCCCTCCTCGCCGCCTCCGCCTCCGTCGCCGGGAAGTCCGTTCTCCACCTTGATCCCAACCCTTTCTACGGCTCGCATTTCTCTTCCCTTCCTCTCCCTTGTTTTCTCTCTTACATCTCCTCTCCCTCTTCAACCCCCAGCCTTTACTCCCATGTTGAAACTTCTTCCGAATCCCTTCCAGAACCTTCTGGAAACTTCTTAGTCGACCTCGTTGGCCCGAGACTTATCTACTGCGCTGATGAAACAGTAGATCTTCTACTTCGATCCGGTGCCAGCCACCATGTAGAGTTCAAGAGCGTAGAATCCAGCTTAGTCTACTGGGATGGAAAATTGTGCTCCGTGCCTGATTCAAGGCAAGCTATTTTCAAAGACAAGAGTCTAGGGTTAGCAGAGAAGAGCCAGATGATGAAATTTTTTAAGCTGGTGCAAAGTCACATTGCGTCAACCCGTGATGGTACCATTACTGATACCAGTGAGGAAGGAGGTGTGATCATACCAGAGGAGGATTTAGAGATGCCATTTGTTGAATTTCTCAAGAAGCAACGGCTTCCACCTAAGATTAGAGCGTGTGTATCTTTTTCTTCCTAATTTCTGACTTATTTCTCTCTCAAAAATTAATTAAAGTAATTTTCTGGAAGTTTTCACTACAATTTATTTTGATTATAGTACGTTCACAGTATATGTAAAGGCCACCCTGTATTTCGTATATATGGAATTAGCAATTCAGGCACCGGACATCTTTAATCAAAATATGCTTAATTGGCTCGTTGCATTTATAGAAGTCACCCAAATAGTATTATGACCAGT
>CAXKVX010002995.1:0-53619 GCA_964058865.1 Eleocharis quinqueflora | reverse complement strand
ATCTGGTGGTAAATAGATTAACATTCTTCAATCCTTCCAACAACAGCTAAAGTGAAAGTCTTTCATTACATAAGCACCTGCTCTGTGATACAAGCCAAAGCTTCAATAACTAGAGCAACAACATCTGAGCGGCGAATTGCACGAAATGCACGATTAACAGATAAGGCCTCTGTGGTACTTCCACCAGAAGCAACTGCAGCCCTTCGTCTAATCCCAGCAGTATCAATAAGTTTAAATTTCTGAAAACAAATCAAGTATAAATTATGGATTGTTCAGTTAGCAAAGAATTAGAAGTAACAAAACTATTTAGGGTTATCACACCAGATAAATGATAGAAACAGAGCAGGTCCTGTGCCATATTTACCAGCCAATTATGATTCAGTGTTGCCTTCTTTGACGTCTTTTTGCTAAATTGCTCAATTAAATTCTGGCTTTAGGCGTTTCATTATAAAACATGTTGAAAACAACATGATACCTTACTAGCATTGATTAGTAGTGTAAACTTTGACCAATATAGCTCCAAGTCTGATTCCATTTAGAAAGTAAATGTTGACAGCATTAAAATTAAATGGCAAAAACTGAAAGCATAAACTCAATGCTGAAATTAATACGTAAAGAAAACCTGGCCGTCAGGTGAAATAAATTCTGTATCAATAGCATCCCGAGTGGTACCACTGATTGGGCTAACAATGGTTCTATCCTCCCCAACAAGAGCATTCAAGATGCTACTTTTTCCAACATTTGGTCTTCCAACTATGGTTATAGAGGGAACATGGTTTTCCTCTTCCTCCTCGTAATCATCAATGATCTACATGCAAAAGTTCTTTAAGGCATTTCAGAGTAATATTTAAAATAGGAATGCCCAAGAAATACAAGAAATTTGTCAACTGGTTGAACCTAACCAAGAAACAGTCCTGGGAAAATTAATATAAAAATATATGTGATCAGGATACCTCAATTTTTTTCAGCTCTGAACAGACATCCTCTAGAAGATCGCCCGTACCAGTGCCAGAAATGGCAGATATAGGCAAAGGAGAAAACCTGCTAATTGGAGGCAATAAGTTACAGGTTTCATTTAGAGGTGGCAAAACCCGACCCGACCCGAGAAACCCGCCCGACCTGAACCCCGACCCGATCCGATATTTTGATAAAATCAAACTATCCGAACCAGACCCGACCCGACCCGACCCGAGATGATTCGTAACCCGAGACGAAGCGACACAGGAGCGACCTGAGCCCGACCCAACCCAACCAGAGACGATCCGAACCCAAGATGGCGCGACATATGATGACCCTAGCCCGACCTGACCCGAGACGACTTGTAACCCGAGATGGAGCGACACATGAGGACCCGAACCATAATTCTATCTTGCCCTGATACAACCTGTAATTTGACCTAATTCTATCTTGCCCACATCATAATCTAATTTTACTAACAAATTAACACCAGAGACTGTCAAGATTTACTAACACAATTCAATAACGCAACCCGATCTTGTCCGATTGAACTTAAAACTCAAAATAATACTTGAAAGTTGTCGGTGCAACCCGACCCGGTCTCGCCCGACCCGACCCGTCACCCCAAAAAGACCGACGCGACCCGACCCGAAATCCGGCCTGACCTTGCCCGACCCGACCCATGAACCGAAAGTTGTCGACACATGACGACCCGAAACCCGACCCGACCTCACCCGATCCGACCCCAACCCAAGTATTATAAACAGTCAAACTAACCCGACCCGACCCAGTCCGACCCGAACCCGCCCGACTGACCCGACTTGCCACCTCTAGGTTTCAACCTTTAGATGGATTTGATAACCACTTCAAAAGACAAAATTTAACCGTCATATAACAAGCAACAATTGGTGTCAGCATGTGTTTACACTGGATCACCATTTAAGGCACTTGTACTCAGTCTAGTCTCAGACTTTACGTTAGAATTGACATGCAACACAAGGCGGCAAATAGAACTAGAAGTGCAAACATGAAATTTAGTCAGTATTAATTAAAGAACCTCACTAAATAACCCACCCTAAGGACCAGAATTCCATTGATTGAATGAGACCACGTCCAGGAGACTCGCATTTATTAACAGCAAGAACAATGTGCTTGTGTGAGTATCTCTTCCTCAACCACTCTGCAATTTCCACATCTGCTGCTACCAAGCCAGCCTGGTTAACATACCAACCCAATGGATGATGAGATCAAATGTGAACAAATTATACACTTTCACTTGGTAAATTCCACAGATATTTTTTTCTGTAGTGTTTAAAATGAGGGGTTTTGCATTACAAAGTACATAACTGAAGCATTTTTTGTTCTCCTATTTTGCTAGTAATTATTTAATTATTGTCCCTTTATTTATTGACATGACAAGAGTTCAAATGCCTCTACCATGCCTCCATTTTACTTGTCCCATTATTCTAAAACTGTGAATACATTCTATATAACTCACATAGATAAAAAGGTTACAGCATTTTGACTTTTATTTATGAGAACCAAAACTTGAATACTCAAATGTCCAGAGACTATCCACGTCCATGGATTTCTACAAGCTCAAGATACCAAGATTTTTTTTTTCTGAAATATCACATTTTCTCTACGTGTATGTAGAAAAAGTAAATATATAACACTTCTTATGGTTATTTTGATTTTGAGTTTAATTTTGAGTTATTGAAGTTCTAAAAATGGAGGCATATTAAACAGCAGATGCATTCAAATCATTCTCAAATTTACCAAGATTTAGTTTGTTTTAACTTCCTCATCTGAGGCCTTTGTATATTTCAGTATTTTCTGGTAAAATTGAAGACCAGTCACATGCTAATGTTTTCCTTTCATGCAAACTATCTCCAAGGATTATCAGTACCATACTGAAAGTTCGCATGAACATACAAATTTCAGTTGCTGAAACCTAATTACCATAGAAAACAAGAAGAAAGACGCACTTAACAAAAAAAGTGAAACGAAAAAGGATATAGGTCAATCTACCTGACCATCCACAACGAATATAACAACAGCCGCTTCTTCCACAGCTGAAACAGCTTGTCTCTCTATCATTGATGGCATCCTGGCAACAGCCACCTCCCTGGTTGCAAGAGGAATGCCATCCATGCCGATAGTTGTTGTGATTGCAAGTTCTTCCATGACATCCTCTTGTGACTTCGAGAGGGTCATCACTCCACCAGTATCAACGACCATGAATTCCTGGACACCCCAGAAAGCTCGTCCATACAGACGGTCTCTGGTCACCCCTGGTTCATCCACTACAATTGCCCTATTTCCCTGTAATATTTTTTTTCAGATTATATACAACACCGGCTCTCTAGACAAGGCATGCAGATGACTAGTGAAAGCGATTGGTACATATCTCATACCATGTATGGGAGGAAATTAAAAGAGGTAAATATGTAGATATGTATCATATTAGAAACCTCTAATAAACATAAACATAAATGCAGCATAAGCCAAAGTCGATTTTGGGCTCTTTGTATGGGGAAACTGAGTCATATTGGCAGTAAGAGCACAACCTCATAGCATTTTACTTCAAATAATTTACAAAGTGCCTCGGTTTCTATGCCTACTGTATATATTAAATAATACACCAAAACAGTAGCAACTTTACATCTTATCATTTCTATGCCTACAAGTTGCTTGCACATGGTAAGAACAAACTTAAATTGAATCAAAGAATTTAATTACCCCCACAAGACGGTTAAATAGAGCTGATTTCCCAACATTTGGCCTTCCAACGATTGCTACCCTTGGAAGAACATGGTCCGGAATCTGGATGTGCAATAGGTACATTAGCCACTAAAAGGTGTTTTCCTTTGTATTAATCATAGAGATTAGCATGTCATTTGTTAGTACATGAGAATTAGTATTCTACAAAAAGCTGTGAAGATGAATTTGAAGGTATTTGTGTGCTTTGCAGCACGAATTTTGCTAGACAGTACCATGGTACTATTATATAAAGATAAACATTAGTATAGAAATATTAAGTACAAACAGTGAAAAGACTATATTCAATAAGCATCGGAACCATACTAACATGTTTACTTGGCGGAGATTTTTGTTTCCTGCCGCCTCTTTTGACATTAGAATCGTCCTCTGATGAGTACATGTAAAATGCAACATAAATATAAGATTAAAGACAGCGACTAATACTTGATCTTGCTTCAGGCACCAACAGCTCAACAGGAAAATACCAAACCCTTAAATTAAACAATCTAATCGCGAATAGTCTGAAACAAAAGGATATACCAATGGCGAGTTCTCTGGAAAGGGAACGGGTGTACTCTCTCACTGCATCCCTCGCATCTCTCTCCATCCACTCTAGATCGATCTGCTCTTCATCGCTTTCCTCGTCATAATCGCTTTCATCGGAGAATTGGTTCGTTTCTCGGCGAAGCGCCGCGTTAGACCCCAAATAGGACAACCTGGAGGAAGTGGAGTGGGTAGGGGTAGCTGATTTACAGTGGAGAAATGGAGAGAAGCGAAGAAGAAGAGAGGCGGAGAAGAGGCTAGTGTGAGAAGGCTTGGCGGTGGAGGTGGGAAGTGCAAGAAGCGTTGCCATTAGTGCAAAGCTCAGAAAGGAGGTAACAGTGTGGAGAGGTTTTTGGCGCTCCGCTAATCCCCGTTATGAGTTATCCGCACCGCACCTCGGGCAAACAGAGAACAAAGTGGTTCGGTTTCGGGTCGAAACAGATTCGCAATATGGATCCGACAAATATATCTTGTCCAGTTTAAATATCTCCATCGGATTCGGATCCTTGTGACTCTCAAGTCTCACCAGCATAACCATTAACCAGGCCTATGGAGCCCAATGTATCAGTGACCGTTTAGACTTTTAAAACTCAACTAGAAAATTGAACCAACTTGACCTAAACCATTGCAACTTTCAATTGCTACGGCCGTCAGTGAAACTTCTTTGATCGTTTATCTGATCTGCATTGTACTGGTAAAGTGAATATGAGTAAGATTTTTTCGTTAGTTTATCAGACATGAGTATGAATAAGAAAAAAATTTCGTTAACTTATTGGGTAAGAGTACGGACAAGAGTTATATCGTACTCGTTATTCATTGAGTAAATTATATAAACATATATATATATATATATATATATATTATAATTTATTTTATAGCTTGAAAACAATTAAGTAAATTAAAATTATAAAAATCTGTATTTCTAAAAAAATCAATACATCATTCAAATATTCATGTCTTATTTTAGTATTAAATAATGCATCACGTATATTGATAAAGAAATTGATTTGCATTCTATTTTTTTATAATGTTTCATTAGTAAGTACTAAGTAGTATATTTTTCTTAGTGACAAGTAACATGAGAAGAAATTTTGTGACTTTTGTAATATCTAGAACGTTATTTATTGTTGTATTTTAGTAGTATATATTTAATTGATACTATTTTGTCAAAATCATACATTTTTTTATTAAATTTTATCTTTTCTACTCATTATCTACCATTATCCGTTTCGTTACCCGGAATTTTCGATGGGTAAGGGTAGGGTATGAGTAAAGAAAATTTTAATGGGTATGGGTATGGTATGGATAAAGAAAATTTTAATGAGTATGGATATGAAAATACCTCCACTCGTACCCTATTCTATCTATTGACAGCCCTAGCAATTGCACGTGTGAAGATTTGTTAAATTAGAGCAAAGAAGCATGCTAATAATATACTTTTGTGTGTCTATTGTTCGAGCTGATAAAAGAAGCAAATCTCAGCTCGTGCTCCCAAGTATTTGATACAAGAAACACTTGACCAACTTCACATCCAATTCCTCGAAGAGGCGCCTATTCTTCTCTTAAAAACTTAAAATTTCAGTTTCGAGGGTAAAGACCTTACGGTCAGCCTCAGCCTTCTCCTCGGAAAGTTTTCTAATCTCCGCCACTCATGTCTGGAGAGGCTGACCGTAAGGCGTGGATTAGATGATACTCATGTCTGGAGAGGCGCCTATTCTTCTCTTTCCCATGTTGGATGACACTCATGTCTTCATTTCTCGCAGTGGTGCATCTATCCCCTTGCTCATACAGATTTCGATCGATAGTGCATATTTCAATTATAAGTACGAAAGCATTTTAACAATTTCAATTCAAACTTTTGGATCACAATCACTTAGCTAAAATCACAATCAAGCAAGTACTAATAGCAATTGAGCAATTCAAGTGATAAATGCAAAGATAGTAAAAGAGAGAGTAAAGAGCAATAGATCAAGAGAGAGCAAGAGAAATGTTATGTAATGTTGTTAGACCTACAAACAAACTAGGCATACTCCATGAGACCCCCCGCATCCAAAAACACCTTCTGGGACCGATTCCACTAAATGAAAAGTGTTCTTACAATTGCGAAATCTATCTTAAGTTTCTTCTCAACAAGACAATCTATCTTAGGTTCCTAAATCTATGCAAGGGCTACATCGCTCTACAAAGCAAACATGTCTGATTGACAACACAATCAAGGATGGAGATGAACTACTTGACAATACAATGTAGTTCACCAAACTAAAACAACAACAATTGATCTCTCGTATTGACAATTAGAGAATTAGCTATCATAAACACTCTCAAGGTGTGGCTGCTGAAGGAGAAGACTCTTGTGCCCTTTCTAGTACTCAATTAGATACTTGTAAACTTGGAGAGGTCTTTCTTAATCATTCTGGTTCGAATCTCCAAAGTATATATAGGTTGGACACATCGTGAAGTCTTGAATTCTTGATCTGCACTGCTTTTGTTACAGCAAATGCCTAACATGATACAGAACTCGTTGTAATGGGTGGCTCCTTTCCCAAACTGCTCATCAATGCATCTCTGACTAACTTCTAGGCCCTCCTAGATAGGAACCCGTTGTGACGGGTGAGGAATCCGTTATGACGGGTTGGCAACCCATTGTGACGGGTCTGGGATGTATTACCATAATGCATGGCTCTGCCAATCTTGCCAAAATCTCCTGTCTTCCAGCTTTCATCCTCTTCACTCTGTTACATCGAATTGGTAACCCGTTGTGACGGGTAGGCAACTCGTTATGACGGGTTCCCCTTGTGTTACCATAACGCAAGGCTCTGCCAAGCCTCTGTTCTTGCCCAATTGCTTGCTTTTGATATCAATGTGAGCGCCTTGACTTGTGCATGCATGTTTGAGCCTTTGCATCATCAAAGTGTACATGTATAAACCTCCAACTCAATTGTGCAAGGTTAATATTGTTTTGTTTAGCAAATTGTCAAACCAAAGAAGAGTTTGTAACACCTATCTCACTCAGGCTCACATCTTCCGCATGTCGGATGACACTCCTGTCTTCATTTCTCGGAGTGCTGCATCCATCATCTTGCCCATCCAAATTTCGATAGATAGTATAGATCCTACCACTTGGATTCTACTTATCCACCTTGCACCACCTCCACCTCCGCTCGCACAATCTATCCAACTTGTGCCTATCTTAAACTGTGTTAGGATATTTGTGTGTTGGTGTTTTGATATGTTTGTGATTATTATTCAAATATAGCATGACATGGTGACTATGCTAATCAAAGACCATGCTAACCAAAATTATTTTACAACACTTTGTAGGTGAAGCACGGTTAATAGGTGAAAATCCAGCAATAAAAATTCAAAATGTTGATTTCACTCTAAAGAGCAGGTTGTGGCTCGATAGAGACTTGATGAGTCTTGTTGGCTCATACTTGATGAAGCTCTTGTGCTTCACCCTACAGAAAAGGTTATTTAATCTATTTTTCTTTTGGCATTCATTGAACAACTACATAGAAAGTGCTAACTTGTTTGTCTTTCTGTGTTTTTGTAGTAGTGTCTTGCGAGAGATGTTGGATGACAAATTTTTGTATCATTCCCCCCAGAAGTGTCAGTTTTGGATGAAAGAAAAGGATCTTAAGGGAACAAAAATCTCCACTATTGAAGAGGATCTGATATCTTTTAGTCTTTTTTTCTAGTTAGGTGTTTTTTTATTTTTTATTTTTTTCTTTATTGCGACCATGGATTGTAATGAAACAGTTTTGTAATGAAAATTATGTTATATGTTTATATATTTAATAAAAATTATGTTTGCTGATATAATCAGTTTAATGGTATACATTAGCTAGGAAACTGAGGCTAACCACCATATATAAACGTTAAAAAAATAAAGACCTAAGGTAATAATTAATTATTAAATAATCGTTGCCTATGATTTCTATGATAACGGTTGTTTAGTAATAATTGTCGCCTTAGGAACTCTATGGCAATAGTTATTTAGTAATAATTGTTGCATTTCTCTCCGGCAACACCTACTTGCCAACGGTTCTTTATACGATTCATCAATTTTTTAGACGCCAAAGATTACATAATAGTTGGGTAAGATGATTTTTAAATTTTGGCAAATCTCTTTTTTCTGTGGTGGTGAGTGTTGTTGGCAACCGTAGAATAGCTCATTTTCCCGAATAACACTATTTTTCAAAAGAGTTTGTCAACCGAAGAAACCAAAATAGCGTACGTAGTAGACTATTTTACTATTTCGCGGGAAAAGTATTATATAGCTAAATAACACATTTTTAATTAATAAGTTTCCAAATCAAATTTTTACATTTTCAAAATAGTAAAAAACACTACTTTCTGCAATTTATCTGAAAAAAACATTCTTTTTAGCATTATTCTACTTTTGCAATTCAAATTACACTCAAAATTATTCCTTAATTTGTCAATCATACCCGATCGTTAGCCTCAGCTAATTATTTAGAGCATCTGATCAAGGGTGTTGCATTTACTGATAGTAGTTCTGCAGTCGGCTTGTTCAAGTTCGATGAACATATTTTAGTACAAGAAAATATTATGATACAGCAATCAACAAATTAATTCCATTTTTTTGTACAAATAAAATAGTAAGCAAATAATACGTCGATAATGTAGATATCAATAAAAATAAGCAGGTTCTTTTATGTTCTTCTTCTTCTTCTTTTGTCTGCAACAAGCAATTGGTACGTATTCAATAGTTGTAACATTTTTGTTATTATTATTTCAGACCCTCTCATACAAGAGGACCAGTATCATTATTATTAAAATGTAGATATCAAGTGTTTTTGGTGGACGAGTAAGACTGACTTTAAGAGCAAGTTTAATAAAATGTTGCAAAAACACGGTTAATCAAAATCAACAGCATCCACTCTTTTCAGTATGCAGATGTTAGATTACAAATTTTATATTTAAAAAAAAAAAACTAAGAACTTTTATCAACACATTTGGAGATGATACACATGATATCTTTTGACATTAATTGTACTGATTTTATGCTCCATTTGATAATTATTCTGATTTAACCGACAGATATTGGCCTAATTTCAATCTTGTTGACTCAATAAAAATAAGCACCTAAACACCTAAAGATTCAATGAAACAGAAGATATTGTCAACATAAATTTTGTTTATGGCAGCTTAACAGGAAGAATCTTGAAGTTCTCGAATGTCTAAATGGAACCAAATTTGCTCATGTTAGCTCAAAAATCACAAAGGCTACGAAATATAAACACAACGCCAGCTGATAAAAATTATACAAGTTTGTTAAATGTTTCACAAATTTTATTCTTAGAGGCCAAATATGTCATCCCTGAAAGTTAACAAGAAGTGGGAAAATAAAGAAAATCCTGACAATAGCTAGCACGGTGCTAGAAAATACAGCTGTTTTACTGTATAAAAACAAGGTCTATATGGTGTCGTACATCTGAACACTCTTCTCATATATATCCCGCAATCTCATTTGACATCTCAATCAAAAAAGAAGAATAAGACAAAACCTAACTTAGAAACACAATCTCAAACCTTACACAAAAAGCCAATATGTTTGAAAGTCTTCTGAACTTAAAACCTCAGAAACCAACTCCCTGTCAGCCCTAAGTAACTAACTGCATATATATAACGATTTAAAGGGGGACAAAATTTATGCACCTGTTTCCCCGGATTCTTCAACTATTACAACACTGCATTGAATGAAATGCTCTTTCTATGCATGAAGTTCCTGTCAAGAAAAATGCAAGTTGAAGTTAAAGCTAGAAATATCACAGAGTCTATCATACATGAACTTGCAAAAACAAAGACAACGACAACAAAGCCTTTAGTCCCAAACAAAGATTAAAACAATAAATATCACGGAGTATCCATTCAATTCTTTACGCCCAAGCTAGAAGCCATTTGTCAGATTCTGTACTATTGGTATATCAATCTCTACAACATGTAAAGATATGGAATAATTTGATACATTGGCGACTGGCGAGCATCATCTCTCAGTAAAACTAATACAGAAACTTGGTGGCCCTCGCAGCACTGCCTTGAACACAGTATATAAGCTAAACATCTCTTCCCCATCATTTTACTCAGAATACTACTAACATTCATTATGATAAACAGTACAACGGTGCAGGCATGCACACAAGGATTAAACTCTAGAACGTAATGCAAGTTCTACTTTCCTTCCTGATTTCATAAAGGAAACTTTTTATTAAACAGAAAAATCAATAAAAGTTAAATTCAGGCTCGGAGTGAATTATGCCAATTAGAAGCAGTTCATCAGTCCATGAGAAAAAGAAAAAATCATGAAAAAAATGAACTGGCAAAATAGACCAAGTTTAAGGGTCCCAAACCGAAGGCATATTACTTGCAATTCCAACCATTGGTTGTTTGATGGTCCATAGATTTTGTTAAGTTCTTAATTACATGTATACTTCTACAACTGAGGCGCTCTGATAAAGCTTAATAATTCATCTAACTCTAATTTCAATTCGAGAATGTATGTAATGGAAATACAGTTGTATTTCAACCGAATCAGCTATCAAAGGTCCTATTGAACAGTCCCACAAGTGAAAATCAATTGCCAGCTCAAATAAGCAGCTTAAGTAATTTGACCTTTCATATTGTACAGCCCTATAATAAGTGGCGAACTACTAAAGGGTGCTTGAGGATGCATCATATCCCAAATATAGAGAAGATAGCAATTCTAGTCCCACCCACTTAGGTTGTTGATATGGAATTACGGATACTTGGGAGTTCATTGATTGACCCAGTGTTAAACAGTTTTGCAGCCACGTATTTGTTTTAAGTTGACAATTGTTGATATCATTGCATACATAACGACATCACACAACAATATCTCCATGAAAGTTTTTTTAGGTAGGATGTAGAAGAGGAATTCTAATAGAAGGTAGAATTATTTCGGATACAGTTGGATCCTTAGTGATGGGTGTACTAGGCAGCAATCCTACCCCATAATAGATACAGTTGAATCCACACAAAGTTGTGTCAAGTGGAACCACAGTGATGGATGTACCTTGGAGCAACGTTACTCTATACAAAAAACTAAAAAAGGGAGACCCCTAAGTTAAATGGTATTTTTCTTGTATAAGCAAACAAATCGAAATTCAGAACCAGCTCTTTCAGAAATTTTAACAAACTAGTTTCTTTCTTTTGCATTACAAGTTTCTTAAACTTTATCTCTATTAGATTTTTTAACCCTTCTATTCTTAAAAGTTTCATAAATTTGATGTTGCAGTTCTTTCCCTCAAAATGCTGCAGAAGTTCTAACATATCAATATAATTTGCAAAGTTTATAGACATTCTGTTAAAGATAAAACTGTTTATTTGAGTTCATAATTTGCAACTCAATTGTTTATCAGTATGAGGCTATCTATTCATATTTTCTTACTTGATATTTTGTTTATGTACAGATAACTAAAATATATATAAGCTATTTCTTAGGTTTGCGAAAACCATGTCCCTGTTGGGTCGTATATGCGGTACTTATACCAACATTCTTACAAGATAGGGAAAAGAATACAATTCTCACATCATATCGATAAGCCATAAAAGATCTACCTGAATATGCTTATATTTCCCTTTTTCATTAATGCACAAAATCCAACCATCTATTCAACAACGGAAACTATAAACCACTCTACGATAACATTCAATAATTCAAACCAAATCATTTAAATAGAAATGTTCTTACCTTCACGCATTAGTGGCCAATATAACCTGCAGAACTTTTATTTGCTATTTCTGAAGCTGGGTTTCGAAGACCATAATCAAATGGGCCAGGGCCAGCTCCATCAAGATCAGATGAGGCAGTTCTCCAATTCACATCACCATATATTGTGCCACTACCAGCTGCATCTGCATAATTCCTCCCATATCCATTGTTGGATACATTAAACGAAGCATTAACATTACTAGTACCATTGCTTCTACCAACATAAGTACTGGACCCAAGCCCAAAACTGCTTTCTCCAGTTCCATAGCCCAACCCTGCACCTCCATAAGCAGATCCACTTCCTGCATTTTGGGCAGTAACAGGAGGATTTCCCCAATTCACACTATCATTAGTACCGAAACCGCCAAGGCCTCCACTGCCAGATGACATCAAAGAACTACTGTTTCCAGTGCCAGCATTGTAGTTAAGGTTGGAGTTTCCCCAAAGATTGCGGGCCAAAGAATTAAATACTGAGCCCGAATTGTTGCCACCAACCCCACTAAAGTTAACATTGTTGCTGTACCTACTTGAGCTACCACTGTAATACGGGCTCATCTGTCGCCCATAAGGGAGATTACTGCTGAAGCTAGAATTCCCACCAAGTCCTGGGTTCAAACCTGGGTCAGGATTTATACCGAACCCATATCCAGGACCAAGTGAAGGGTAACCTCCATTGCGGCCGGTAGAAAGAAGCCCATACCGGCCATCCATTCTCATCCCATAACCACCAACAGAAGTTGGATTGTAACCCTGAGTATACCCGTTGAGAAAATTGTTAACCCGGTTTAATGCAAAGGTATAACCTCCCACAGGAGAACGCGCATTAGGGCCAGGTGAGAGCTCCTTGGGCACAGCTCGCTTAACCTCAACAGTCTTTCCATTGAGTTCATGGAAGTTCTTGTAGAGGGCCTTGTCAACAGCCTCCTCTGAGTCATACGTGATGAAGCCAAAGCCTCTAGGTCTGTTGGTGTTGTGGTCATACATCACCACAACATCAGTGATGTTGCCAAACTGTTCAAAGTATTTGCGGAAGTCTATCTCAGTTACCGTAGAGGCAAGGCCGCCGACAAATATCTTTTTTGTGCGACCGGGGCCTGGTGAGCTGTGTGCACTAGCAGTGCTCTTAGTAATAGCTTGCTGATCGTCCCGGGGAACAGCTTTCTTTGCCTCAACCTGAAGAATTGTTTCAGGAAAGTCTCATCACTTAAGATAAGGACTGCAAATACTTGTCTTTTTATTGGTTAATTAAGTAATTATAAGCCCAGTCACATGCCCAATTATAGCAACTGGACAAAATTGCACAACAGTGGACCTACATTTTTCAGCAAACAATGGATGTGTGTTCATATGACCTGTTTAGTTATACTGCAGGCAGGAGAGTAAGTAGCAGAAGACATGTAGATTAAAGAGAACAGAATACACAAATTTTGGATAATTTCAACTTACAATTCACCAGACCAAAATGTACATTGTAGGTACAGTTAGAGTTACATTCAACACCTCCATCCGACTCAATTGCACCAACACTATTGTATCATAAATTAACTAAAAAGAAAAAAAAAATCATGTAAAGCAGACTGCGAGAATCCACTTACCAAGCGACCATCAATCATGTGCTTTTCCATGACAACCTGCTCTGCAACAGCAGGGTCGGCAAACACAACAAACCCAAATCCACGAGCCCGGCCAGTAGAGCGGTCACGCATGATAACAGCCTCCACCACCTCCCCAAAGTTCTCAAAGTACTCTCTGAGGCGGTCATCATTGGTGTCCCATGAGATCCCACCAATGAATAGCTTTCCTGCATCCCCCTCCATTCCCTTTATATGCAATTCCTGCAATTACAATTCCATAGTTTCAAATCCCTGAAATTCAAGCCACAAACAGATACTCCGAGCTAAATCTAGTTTGTGAGTATTAAACAATCGGATAACAAAGAGATGCAAGGATTAGATCCAACACGGATGATTACAATTCAGATAAGAAACCAGAGACCGTAAATCAGAATCCTGTAACTGGCGTGTCTGGATCCACGTCAGATCTAACAAAGAACTAGACACGGAGAGAAACGATATCAATTTTGATTAGTTCGTTGGACGTGAAACGACGTAAACATATCTAACATCGATCTGAGAGCCGTAGATCGTTATCGGATCGACTAAGACCTCAATCTAAGAAAGAAGGCACAGATATGATCGATCGGATGCCAGAATTCAGGCGATATCAGCTCACCTGTAGATCTAAGATAGGAATCCTGATATAGAAGCGCAAGAGAATTCTCGTTTTGCTCTTTTCTGTGTGTGTGATTAAGATCTTGCAATCGACATGGGAAGAACAAGAGGGGCACCTCTTATGCCCTCGCCCCTCTTCTCTCTAATTCTCTTTCTTTCTCTTCTCTCTCTGTCTGTCTGTCTGTCTTTTCTTACATATTTATATATGTTTACCTCTTTCCTCTATTACCTTTTCCTCCTTTCCTTTCTTTCCCTTCTCCAATTGTGCCCGACTGGATCAAAGACAAGAATGCCACGCGATATATAGAGAAAGCAAGAGAGGAGAGAGAGGCGATCCTTTGATGGGTGGTAGAGAAGGTAATGGGAGATCATGTTTGATGCGTCACATTTCAAATAAATACTTTCTTCCTTTGTTTGTTTTTTAAAGCCCATAAGCTATTTATCTCTCTCTCTCTTTCTTTTCCTTTGGTTTCTCGAGAGAGAGGGTAGCCTCGTCACTCGCTGGGAATACGAATTTCTATTTTGCCTTTTCTTCTTCTCCTTTCATTTTTTGTTTTCATTTTTTTTTCCTTCCATTAACAAATAGAAGCGGTATCTAATCTAGTGCCTGTATCTTGGTATGAAATATATAAATTGAGGTGGATGACGAATACGTTACTCTATAATATTTTCTTTTTGGTACCGTACATTGCTTTTTTTGTAACTATAGCGTTAAAGTAGGTCTCCAATAAACATACCTCTGACATGTGGAGCCCATTTTTGTGAGCCCACTGTCATTGAAATAGGTGAAATAGATAGACATAATCGGAGCAACGTGCAATAATAATTGGATTTATTCCAAAGAAAAGGTAGGTAATAATCCGGTTATAGAATATCATATAATTGAAATCGAAATGCATATATATTCACCAATGTATAACCAGAAACTCCGTTTTCGGCCCATTACTTTTTGGGGGCGAAAAGAGCAGAGAAAATATCTGAACATTCTAAATATCTACCTCAGATACGAATACGATCCTGATAGGCTGATAGAGACCAGAAGTTTCCTGTATTCATTGTATATTGACACTCAAATTTTTATGTTTCCTTATTCGAACTTGTATATTCATGAGAACCAAATTAAGTGTCAATATACTTCAAGAGCTGGATACACTTGATATTTTTATTTATTTGGATTATTTAATTCATCGAGATTGGTAAAAATTGTTTTTTTGAAAATACAACAAAAGTTTAAATAAATTACTTTCCACCAATTTCGATGAATTGAACTATCCAGATGAATCAAAGTATCCAATGTATTCATCTTTTGAATTACCCAATTTTTTGTCGTATCTTAATGATAAAATGTTTATAAATAATTTAAATAACAAAAAAAAACTTTAAAGACATACATATGAAACTTCAAAAAATAATATGATTAGAATTATTTTCTGAATTTCCATATACAAATATGAGCAAGGCTACCATACTTCACAAATCATCAAATAAGCGGTACTTTGTCTTTGTATCTTCAATTTTAAAGTTCAAACGTCTGATTCAAATAGTTGAACTTAATCTTCATATTAAAGTCTCCTTGGAGACTAACTTTTATATTTTTAAAATATTTTTACTATTTTTTAGAAAGACTGAAAAGTTGGCTAATCTCAAGATTTATGAGCCATTCGATATGAATGGATTCTCACCTCTATAAAGAATAGTAAGTAAATTCTAAAAAATGTAAAATATCGATCTCGAATGAGATTTTAATATGAAGATTAAACTCAATGGTTTGAGTCGAACGTTTGGACTTTCAAATTAGAGAAACGGAGACAAAGTACCACTTGCTTGATGCTTTATCAAGTACTGTAACCTTGCCCTAAAAATATATCAAAAATTAATTCAGAAGCTTACTTTCGCCCATGACAACGTCGCTATTTGGGATAGATTCGGGTCAATTTGTGTCCATGTTATCTTGTGAAATTTGAGTAGGGAGTGTAGTTTGTCTATTGATATTGTCACACCCCAGAAATAATGACTAACTTAGGAGTGTTAATCACACCACGTGTACTTGATTACAAGTACACGAAAGGCTTAATTATTTATTAGATAATCCAGATTTGATTAATTTATTATACTTAATTAAAGGAAAAGCACACACGTATCACACAGTACATGAACATCCAACAAGTATATATATGTGTGTGTGTATAACACAGCGTCTGTACAAAGTTTTTACAGCGAAAGCTAAAGAAAATAAAATACATATGTAAGAGGACGATCCTCGCTAACCGACCATCGCTAACCTACTACAAACTAACCCTAACCAAAGAAGAGTAAAGAAAAACAACGAAATGATCATCAAAACAGAAGACGCCGGGGACTCCATCCTAACGCCCTCCTCTGAACATCAAAATAGCTCATGCTCCTTACCTGGACCCCACAACCACCGTGGAACGTGAGTAATTTATAAAAATTACTCAGTGTGGATTATATCAGATTATATCAGATTATATCAGATTCAAGGTTGGACCATTCACATTTACTGAGATTAACTATAATTAAATTACTACACCTAAAAGTGCATTAGTCAACCATTTCACATTTTTAAATAATGAGTCTATCCAAAAGACGATACGAGAAAGAAACTCAAAATATTTATGAGGAATAGTAATATACTATAAATACTATGGGAAGATATCAAACTTTCGGACAAATGTACAGGCTATCAAAATTTTAGAACTCGGTGTAGGACTTCAGGATTCGTCCCCTCAGACGGGTCGTAACCACAAGCCCAAGGGTATTGTTAGGTGGGTCTCAGATCAACCACAGGCCCAACATGCTCGTTGGACGGGTCTCAAATCAACCACGGCCCAACTAAACTCTAAGTTTCCAGAACGAAACGCCCTGGTATAATAGAGCGGCTTCATAGAGCACGCTCGGTCAATAAGCGAACCGAGAAGCCTACCCTCACAAAAAGGAAAATAATAAACATAAACTCTCGATCTCAGTCGTCATACGGAAATAAGGAATCGACTACCCGTTTGAATAATGATAAAAAGGGAACTCCATGTACTAGTTAAAGCCAAGGGGAAGCCCAGATTTCCATGTTACTCACTAAGAGTTAATAGGGGAGCCCCTTCGAATATTTGGAGATCTCAAAATTTCGGCAAATAGAAATATATAAAGAACGGAATAGCTCCAATACTTCACATATGACACGCATACTCTAAACTGAGAAACCGAACCTTAATCACTCAGAGAGGAAATATTATAATATTATATAATAAGGACTTTTGAGAAATAAACTCTTGAACTGGCACTACAAGTCATCAAGTGATGATCATCGTTGGTGAGGATTAGTTGAATGTCATTAAGGACATCTCGTTGAGAATATCCCACGGGCTATGTCAGACACCATGACACATACTCCCTCCACGATGCCCTCAGACTACATCCAATCTAGAACTCACAGGCCCGACTCTCAACACTCCCGACGAGTATAGATATATAATATTTTATACGCAACTACCTATAAGTAGCTAATAGCTTATACAATCTGTATATCGGATCTTACATGTAATAATGAAGTGCAATGACATGCAATGCAGGTTGGTCTAATTTGTTGGTACAATTACCGGTATGAGAATATGACAGTTCAAGTTCTATGGACCTGATTAATTATTGTTGGTAGTTGGTACCGCAATTCAGTTTAGGTAAGTCTGGTAGGTCCTATTAAAAGAAAAAGGAATATAATCCCCAGGAATCCACACCTGGAATGACGAGCGAGCTACTCTAACGGAGGATCTGCTGCGTCCACGCTGACCTCAGCGTCGAATGCAACAGTATCAGTCTCGTCCCCTGTGTGTGGGTCCGAGTCGACTAGACCTCCTAATTATTTATTTCGGGTTTGGTTTGTTCGTCGAGGGACTATGATTTAAAGTGGATCTACATAAAAGGTAACGACGTTGAGACGTCCTTATGCTCCTAATATAATCTTTTTAATAGTTTTACTTAGTCAAATCTCGCATGCAGTGTCTGTGCTGCACAGTGAGTGTGTGTATGAATTACATGTCTCTGCCTTTTTTATTTAATTCAAGTGTTGTTCTAAATGTGTTACTAATCCTATTATTTATTGTGACGTCAAGACAATAATGTGTATAATATAAATTAAACACATCACGATGAAAGCATGTTATAAATTCAACCACTTTTAGTTGTGTACTTTTATTATTAAACTAACAAAAGGAGAAAGAAAAAATAGTTAATTAAATATTAACCTATATGTGTGTATTTATATTGTTTATGTGTTTATAGAGAAATTGATCAATATATATTATTATATATATAATTATACTTAGTCAAATTTTGTTGGTGGTGTTTCGGGTGTAAATTATTGTATACACACACACACACACACACACACATATATATATATATATATATATATATATATATGTACCTATTTAAGTATATATGTGTGTGTGTGTGTGTGTGTTTGTGTATACATATATACCTATGTACATATATAAATGTTATGTGTGATTCCCTTTATAGTTAATTAGTTATTATATATATATATATTGCATGTGATTAACCTTATAACTATTTAATTATGTTGCTATTATTATACCATATTTAGTTACTTGATTTAATCGTTGAGTATTATTATAAGTCAAAGGTCCTTTATCAAATACGTTATCGTACCTAAACAACTATCCTACTATATAGCTATGTCGTATATTACACGTTATATTCTTTGTGCTCAATATAATATAGAAGAAAAATATATAAGAAACACAATGAATCACAAGTTGATTTATTTTAATTAATTATTGTGTTTGTGTTAATCCTGAATGGGATCAGAAGTTTGTACTCGTGCGTCATAGACGAAGCTCGTGCTGCACGGACTTATGATTGTCATTTTCCAATAATACCTTTCTCGGTTTCTTTTGCTAATTGGGTCTAGTTACTAAGTGTCGTGAGCTAAACCGCTAATTTTGTAATATCTGTCATAAACCCAAATCTCGGCCCAAATTAGAGTCAAGGCCCAAAGCACTTAAAACTAACTCTAGCATTTTATTATTCTTATTCGTATAGCATCTTTTTGGGTCCATTACAACCATAGAACTAGATTGTGCCAGACCACCATACTTTAATCTGTTTTGATACCAATCTCGGCCCAAATGGGGCCCAAGCCCAATTTAATTCTATGATCATATTCTGCTCTTTTATTTATTCTGCAAATGTCCAGAGCCCAGTGGGCCCAGCAGGCCCAAAGGTCCTAAGACTTATTTATTCCTAAGGGTATGTTGAGCCTTAAGGGTCCAAGGCCCTTTTATTTAAATTAAATCCTAAAGGTCCAACAGAAGTACATAGAGGACCAAGTCAAATAAGCACTACCGGGCCCAGTCATCACCTCTGGGTCTACTGTTCTCGATTTAACAGAACAATGCAAGCCCAGCACAGAAACATCACTGCACTGGCGCTGGCAAGCCAGTGCAGCATCAGGTCAGTAAAGGCTGGTCGGGTACAAACAAGGCATAATGGTATCCCGTGCCAGCAAACAAAACCAGAAAGGCACTAAGTGCCAGCAAAAACCTAGAATGCATACTGGTATCAGTTCACAACAGGATTGGTACTAGGAGTTACCGATATAGAGATCAAACTGGCAAGCCAGGGGTCACAGAGATCGAGTTCTCAAGCACAATAGTGGCTTGATGGCCACTGCCATCAGAGTGCACTAACCAAAACAAAGACATCAGGCATCACTACAAACCAGCACGGCAAAGCAAGAACACAAGCAAGCACAACACACCAACAGATAACAGAAAGCAAACACGCAACAAGGCAAGCAACAAGGAATAAAAAGGGTTCGTAAGCGTTTTTAGATGTTTACCAGTAACAGGCACAAGAGTGGTAGCCTCGAACGACGAAGGCTAGTGGTTGCTTGACCTTGTCGGCGCTGCCTCGTCGGCCTCCCCTCCTTTTTGTGCAAATCTCAACCCAAATTTCCAACTCACAATGATTTACAGTCTATTCTCAGCACATGAGAGACTAAGCAAACAGGAGATGAGTGAGCGCATCGGATCTTATTTATACCCGAGGGGGGCTACGCAAGGGGTTTTCTGTCGAGAGAGAGAGGGGGGGTTGCAGAAGGTCAAGCTTGTAACAATGACTACCACAGTGTAACGACAACAAGTTAGGGGACAGAGGGTACAAGGAAAGACATCAAAGAGAAATGGAGACGCATAAGTCTCGGGAGAGAGACGTGAGGGTGACAAAGAATGGAGAAAAACGGGAGAGATAGCAGCAAGGTATAGGGATGGCATTTAATGCCATGAGAGAGAGGAGAGTAGGGACTCGAGATAGAGAATAAGAGAAAGCAGCGCGGGGTTTCGAGGAAGAAAAGGGGAAGAGAAAAAGGTGGCCTCGGGATATGGATAGAAGAGGGACATAAGGGAGAGAGAGAGATGTGAGGGTGACAAGGGAAAAGAAAAAGGAAAGAGAGAGGGAGAGAGAGTGGCATAGGGAATGGTGCCGCATTAATTGCGCTGAGAGGGAGAGTGGGAAAGAGAGAGAGAGAGAGAGAGGTGAGTTCGGGATTATTTATTGCAGTCTCCGTCTTGTCTTCGTGTAGTGATTTGTTGTCTAGAAGGGAAAACGACCCAACAGGTTGCAGTATCTCGATGCACAAAAGGTGGTTTATTTTTAAGAGAAAAATTCGTTTTCTAATGATATTGATGTTGGAATTATGCAGCCATTTGTGTCACCATTTGTTTTGCTCTTCAAACGATTCGAATGATCTGTTATACGAGTTTTAGAAGTTAAATTTTAAAGAGACTCATTATTATTATTATTATTATTATTATTATTCTCTTTTATAATTATTGTAGGTCTTAAATTAAATAAGAGGATTACGTGTACATCATGTATATCCGCCTTATTTAAATCGACTTAGAGGTTCTATTTAAATCAAATAAATTTATTTATTGTTACACACTTATATTTACATTAAATGAAACGTTACGTATACCATCTTGTCGGTCACTTTTGTATATTGGTTTATTAAATATTGCGTCTCTTTCTGAATATTTATTTTAATTTCTAAATCAAACGTTGTATCTATTTTATAAATGTGCGCCTTGATTTGGTTAAAGTTAATTGTCATGACTTAAAACTCGTAAGAATTTTGTTATTCTTAATGAGAAATTTTAAATTTACTCAAAATTTTATGGGTTTTACAGATATGAGATGCATTTTCAGGATTTATCAATATTGAAATAGTGACTAAGTCCGAACGAAGGTCCAAAGTGTCATTATTCCCATCTTCCTAAAAAATGTCATCCATGTTCATATCTCCCCCCACAAACTCATTATCCTCGAAAAATTTCGCATTTCCTAATAGTCCTTTCATCCAGTTTTCTTTTTTTTGTCGACCTATATGGCCTTGCTTCTGCTGGACATTCTCAAATCCGAAAATTATTTAGACTAGGCTTGCGTCCAAAATAAATCTCAAATGGGGTTTTATTGGTTGCTTTAGTTGGGACTCTGTTGAGAATATAGGCTGCAGTTTTTAAGGCTTCTCCCCACAAACTTTCTGGTAGAGTCGTACGAGCAATCATACTTCTTACCATGTGTTTTGAGGGTGCGATTGCGCCTTTCAGCAACACCATTCATTGCAGGCGAGCCTGATAATGTATAATGTGGCACAATGCCGCACTCATCTAAGTACTTTGCAAAGGATCCTGGACATTTTTCTCCTAACCCGTCATATCTGCCATAGTATTCACCACCACGATCAGATTTGACGGCTTTAATGTGTTTGTTAAGTTGTAACTCAGCTTCCGCTTTATAACTTTGGAACATGTCTAGTGCTTTAGCATTTTCTTTAACCAAGTAGATGTATCCATATCTTGAATGATCATCTATGAATGTGATAAAATACCAGTGACCATTTCTTGTAGCCTTTGGAAAAGGACCATAGATATCGATATGTATCAATTCTAAGAGATTATTACACCTTTTGACATCATACTTGAGTTTATTAGTTTGTTTTCCCTTTATACAATTTACACATTTTTTGAAATTAGTAAAGTCTAAAGGTGTGAGAATATCATTAAACACAAGACGTTGGATTCTTTGCATAGATATATGTTCCAAACGTCTGTGCCACAATGTCACTGAATTCTCATTAGTTAATATATGTTTTCTAGTTTCAATGCACAAGACTTCTGTATGCGAAGTATCTATTTCAAGAAAGTAAGAAGACAAAGAATCAGAAACAACTTGTTTTGAATTTTAAAACGAACTAAAATTTTCATTACCAATTGAACATACAAAACTATCCTTGTCCAAATAGGAAATAGAAAATAGGTTCCTTCGAATGGAAGGAACCACTAATGCATCAAAATACAAATAAAATCTAGTCATACATAACAATCTAAATTTTCCTATGCCTTCGACTTCAACCTTCCTGCCATCTCCCACATAAATGTAGTGTTCAACTTGATTTGGCTTTCAAAGGTTTAGACAGTCCTGCATGGATATACTGATGTTAGAAGCTGCACTTGAGTCTAACCACCAAGTAAATTTTGAAACTATACTTAAATTAACTTCAAAGCAAACTAAATTTTGAAACTATACTTAAATTTTGGTACAATGTATCTTGATGTGCCTGAGCTTCTTGCAAAAGTGACAGATCACCTTACTTCCCGATTTCTCGGGAGTATTGTCAACTTTCTGCTTCTTTTCTACAGCTTCTTTAACGGGCTCTTTCCTCTTGTTATTCTTACGTTTGTCCTTTATGGAATTAGGTGTTACAACATGAGCCTCATCTCCCTTAACCAACTTCTGTCTCTTCTCCTCATGTACTAGCTGAGCTTCAAGCTCAGCTATTGTTCATTTTTCCTTCAGACAGTTATAAGTCATACTGAACTGACTGAAGGAGGAAGGAAGAGACATGAAGATGTATTCAACGAGGAGATCATCAAAGAAATTGAACTCGTGCGAAAGAAGCGCACGTTGGAGCTTGATCATTTCAGTGATGTGCTCCTTAATCCCATTTTTCTCCTTATACTTAAGTGTATGAAGTTTAGTCATGAGCGTACGAATTGTGTTCTTTTGCTCATGGTAAATTTCTGCTCTAAAACACTAAAGTACTTCTTAACGCCAGAATCCTGATCGGGAATACAACCTTGGAGTGTTTCATAGGTTGTCATTTTCATGATCATAAGGCACATCCTATCGTTATGATTCCAATCCTCCATGTCAGCCTTTTCAGAAGCGATGAGCTCCTTTCCAGCTGCTATGGGGCGATTATAACGTAATGTCCCATTGTACTTCATGATCCCAAAAAACAACCTAAGTTTGGACTCCCATAGGTGAAAGTTTGACTCTGTTAGGGACGGAATCCGATTCATCATTGCCTAATTGTCTGAAAATTTTTATAAAACAAGAGAAATATCAGTTTATGCGTCACGTTCCTTAATCACAATTTACAAATCTATTTAAAGATTTTGAACAAAAAAAAATCAAGTGCAACTTATAACATCAGTATATCCATGCAAAAGGCATAATGACAAAAGGCATCGTGGATATTCTTTTAAATTTACTAAAATTGAAAAAGACATCATGACAAAATACAGTGGCTGGCGCGTAAAATTTTTTTTTGTGCCGGATCTTCTGCGACACGAGAAACTTTCTCTCATGTGACAGTCCAAATGACACCCGATGGGACATCTTGTCAGGACTTATGCAGCGCGTGGAAATATTTCACGATCCGCCTATTCTTCAAAATTTGATTTTTTTTAAATTCTCAAATATTTAATTTCATATCTATTAATTATTAAATAAAAAATCGGTAATATAGTCCAAATTACATGTATATTTTTTTGTCAAACATCTTAATTTTAATTTTTCGTACTAACTGTCGCCAATGTGTTATTTACATTATTTTCAATTGTTACTTTTACTTTTGTATCATTAAAAAATTGTGTGAAATATTGAAGTTTGCGAAACCCGCGAAACCCGCAAAACCCGACCGCCTAAATAAAATATGAATTCGATGGTTTTTAATTTTGATTGATTGGTTATGAGTTAAAAACACTACAATCCGAATTACATCTAACGAATTGAAAACTATACGAAAGCCGACCAACCCGACCCATTTACACCTCTAATACGCCGTGTCCAAATGATGTACGCGTCATTGTGATATCTAGAAACTTCTTTTTACAGTCCCCACTTTTTGTAAAGACAGAATTTCATATAAATGTCTCTAAAACTTCAATATTACATATTTATCCACTGAAATCTCATAATTACATATTTATTCATTTAAAACACAAAACGTTTTATACAAAGGCCTCTAAAACTTCAATACATATTTAGCCACTGAAATCTCATAATTACATATTTATCAATTTAAAACACAAAAAATTTCATACAAAGGCTTCTAAAAATTCAATATTACATATTTATCCACTCAAATTTCATAATTACATATTTATTCAAGTAAAACACAAAATGTTTTATTATTGTCCAATAATTACATATTTCATAATTGTCCAATAATTACATATTTATTCAAGGAAATTTCATAATTACATATTTAGTCATTGAAATCTCATAATTGTTAATTTACATTAAATTTATTAATTTGCAGTTATGTTGGACAATAATAAAACATTTTGTGTTTTACTTGAATAAATATGTAATTATGAAATTTGAGTGGATAAATATGTAATATTGAATTTTTAGAAGCCTTTGTATGAAACGTTTTGTGTTTTAAATGGATAAATATGTAATTATGAGACTTTCGTGACTAAATATGTAATATTGAAATTTTAGAAATTTTTATATAAAATGTTTTGTGTTTTAAATAAATAAATATTTAATATTAAAGTTTCAGAGTCTTCGTATAAAATTCTGCCATCTGTAAAATATAAGCGAGCGTTTCCCAGTCGCCACTCGATACCGAAAACCCTTGCTGAAACCCTCACCTCGATCGGAGCTGTAATCAGCACTTCCTGAGAGTCTCTTCATCCCTAGAAATGCTCGGAGCTTCTAGAAGATCCCTCTCCGCCGTTGCTCGCTTTGGTGGCGCCGCCAGATGTCGCGCCCTCTCTCCTTCAGTCTCTTCCTCTGACTTGCCGAACAAGGTAACTATTTTCATTACACAGGGCTTTTTTTGCGTTATTCATCATCATTTTTAAAGCGCTGCACCTGGACCTGGAAAAAGTTTGTACTTGATTTGCTTAGTTTTACTTTGAAGATAATAAAGTTGCTAGCTTTCGCATTTCGGCTTATTTAGTTATAGCCTGTAATTTGTAACTTGAAATTTACTTCGTTGAGGTGATTGCTGATTAGAGTTGGTTCAATTGATGGATACCTTTTTCTTTTTGAGGATACCGATTAAAGAGTTCATATTGTTTTTGAGCTTTCCTTCCACAATCGAAAATTGCTGGTAAACCTGAGAGTGCGTTTGAAGTTGTAACATATTATTTGATTTGAAGTTTTTTGAACATTCACGGCTTCCAATCTCCTATTTTAGCAACCATTGTTTTAGCATTTTGAAATGTGTTGCTTCAGATATTCCTGTTCTGAGCCAATTAGATGGATGTATCAACGAAGTGTTTTCTTTTTGTTTTTTTACGTGTTTAGACGGTTTTTTATTACTTCCACTATTCTTGATCTCTATTCACCCTTTAGGTCTGTGAATCCGAGCATGGAGCACCTCAGTTCCAAAAACGATTCCTTTCCTTGCTCTCAGCACGTATTTGCTCTGGATTTGATAATTTTCCACAAAATAATCTGAGAGGAGGCATTACTATCAACAGACGTTATGAATCAAATGCAGCAGCTGTTGACACGTCTGATCCAACTTGTGAGAAATTGGAGTACCAGGCTGAGGTAACTGGTTTAATATGTTAGACTGTATTATATGATTCAGTGATGTTCTGACATAAATAGCTTAAGTATCTGATAATGCCTTAACAGGTCAATCGCTTAATGGATCTGATAGTTCACAGCTTGTACAGCAACAAGGAAATATTTCTTAGGGAGTTGGTTAGGTGAGCTACAGTCAAAATCACCCCCTTTTTTTCTTTGCGTTGGCTTTATATGTTTGTAGCTTTAGTAGTACAGACTACAAGTACAGACCCAATCCTACAATCCATACACTCCATAAGAGCTTAATTTTACTTGAAAAAGAAAGCTGTAGTCTTTTTCTGCAGAAAGGAACTCACTTTGTTGTATTTCTTTTCTGTCATAAGAAATTCTATGCTCTGTTCTGTGTTTGGTGATTCTCAATTTATTAGGCTTCTATTGAAAGATTGTGTTATATTACTATTATCTACTTTAGTTTTTCAATACTCAAATTGGGTTTCATTTATAGCCTACCGCAACTTGTTTGGGACAAAAGGCTTTGATGCTTTGTTTTGTTGTTGTATTGACTATTGAAAGATTGATTTTTCAAGTTTCCAAAGTTTGTTACTCTCATATCAAATGTGATTGTTTGGAATTATTCTGTTCATTCTTTTTTCCAACTTCGATTTTGTAGTAATGCAAGTGATGCCCTCGATAAGCTGCGTTATCTGAGTGTAACTGAGCCTGACCTTTTGAAGGATGGGTTTGACCTTGATGTCCGAATTCAGGCTGACAAGGATAATGGAATAATTACAATCACGTAAGCATATTTTTTTTTCCTTCTGTTGGCCTTACCACCCTTGTAAATGTTAGGAAATTCTCAGTAAACATGTAATTTATGTTCGCTGCTATGTGGTAATCTTGAATGCAGGCAATATCTTTTCAGAGTAATCTATAAATATAGATTTATTTAAAACATCTTGTTGGCGTTTCTTTAATTGTGCTTCTGTTTTGTGTTTTGTGATGCGGGGAAATGGCGAAAATGTACTGTGGATAAGAGTGATAAGACTGCACCTTGTAGGTTGTGTATGCAATGATCTCAGTCTCATAAACTGAGGTTTCTGAATTACACTAAGCAGGTCCCTAATTTTGTCCCTTCCTATTTTCCAATCTAGTGATTCAGGAATAGGGATGACCAAGCAAGAACTTGTTGAGTCACTAGGAACCATTGCACACAGTGGAACTGCAAAGTTTCTCAAGGCATTGAAGGTACAATTCCCTTGTGATTTATTCTTATAGTGCTTTCTATTAAATATGTGGGATCCAGTTAGTGAAAGCTATTCACTATCATATTGTACATTAACTGCAGGAAAGTCGGGAATCTGGTACAGACAGCAATTTGATTGGTCAATTTGGTGTTGGCTTTTACTCATCCTTCCTTGTCTCTGACAAGGTATAGTGTTTGTTCTATTTTAGCAAGAAAGCAAGATCATTTTTAACATCATAAGTTGTTTTCTTCCACCTTGCTGGTATTTCTGACCTTTTTGTTATTTAATCTACTTCTACATGCAAATAATAGGTTGTTGTCTCAACAAAGAGCCCTAAATCTGACAAGCAATATGTCTGGGAAGGAGAAGCTGGTTCTAGTACTTATACTATCAGGGAGGAGACTGATCCTGCAAACTTGCTTCCTAGGGGAACACGGCTTACACTTTATCTGAAGGTGTATAATTAGCCTGTGTTTCTTTCTTTTTTTTGTTTTGTTTTGTTGAAGCATGTCAAACACAATGTTTCTTACTCAGTAATGGGTGCTTTTTCTTAGGGTGAAGACAAGGGGTTCGCTCATCCTGAGAAGATACAAAAACTCATCAAGAACTACTCTCAGTTTGTTTCATTCCCTATCTACACATGGCAAGAGAAGGGACACACAAAGGAGGTAAAAGTCCACCGCGAGTTGCATTTTTTACCTTAATGTTATCGTATCTGTTTTTTTCATGAAACCCTGCGTTTTTTATTTTGTTGTGCTGTGATTCTCCAGGTGGAGGTTGAGGACGACCCAGCAGAAGCTAAGAAAGAAGGTGATGATGGCACACAAGCAGAGGTAAGTTTGAGAAGTTAGTTTAAATATCATGTCCAGTTTTACGAGAGATTGGCCATTTCATCTAATTACAAGTCAGCTTATGTGATTTCTATATACTGATGTTATGCAGAAGAAAAGGAAGACTAAAACTGTCATTGAGAAATACTGGGACTGGGAGCAGACAAATGAAACACAACCAATATGGGTAAGTATTATTTTTTTCTTTTGGAATTTCTTAGGCTGATTGCATTAGTGACTTAGTATGAAGGGATCTCATATCTTTATTATCTCATGTCATACAGCTTCGGAACCCAAAGGAGGTTACCACAGCGGAGTACAATGAATTCTTCAGGAAGACTTTCAATGAATACTTGGATCCCCTAGCTTCCTCACACTTTACAACAGAGGTATGCATGTAATGTAATTATGAACTTGCATATTGGGAAGCCTTTTTTTCACACATTACATTTTGTTTTTTGCTTGTCTGTATCATAAACCACAACGTCACAAAGTTCTATACTTACTTTTCTTTCCTTTTTTTATAGACTGACATTGCATGATAAGTAGCTATGTTCCTGGCAATTTAATATAGCCAACTTTTATATTGAAGGAGATACGCATTTACATCTGAAAATTACTTTCTGCAGGGTGAGGTGGAATTCAGATCTATTCTGTTTGTGCCTGCATTTAAAAAGGAGGAGTTATTTGACTCAAAGACCAAGAACATAAGGCTATATGTGAAACGTGTTTTCATCTCCGATGACTTTGATGGTGAACTGGTATAAAGGGATACTTTGTATGCTAAGTACTTCAGTTTTTCTTTTCAGATAGCCTCCTATGCTTATTGTAATTATTTAATTTTGATATTGTAGTTTCCGAGATATTTAAGCTTTATAAAGGGTGTTGTTGATTCCAATGACCTTCCTTTGAATGTGTCTCGGGAGATTCTCCAAGAAAGCAGAATTGTGAGCGTCTCTGAACATAATATGAATGTGAACAAATTAAGTTCCTCCTTTACCATCATTTACTTTCAGCGTTTCTCAGAGGCCTACTTTTGTGCTGTGTATTTTGGACAGGTACGCATAATAAGGAAGCGGTTGGTACGGAAAGCTTTCGACATGATTCTGGGTATTTCTCTCAGCGAGAACAAAGATGTAAGCAGATAATTGACACTGTTTCTTATCTCCCGCATGATAATATTCATTAGAGATGACTCAAGTTAATCATTGTTGTAATATAGGATTATGACAGGTTCTGGGAAAACTATGGCAAATTCCTCAAACTTGGATGCCTGGATGATAAGGAGAATCACAAGCGCATTGCGCCACTGCTTCGATTTTTCTCAAATCAAAGTGAGAATGAGTTGATAAGTTTGGACGAATATGTTGAGAATATGAAGCCAGAGCAGAAGGATATTTACTACATAGCTGCTGATAGTGTGACTAGTGCCAAAAATGCTCCCTTCCTAGAGAGAGTCACTGAAAAGGAGTATGAGGTATGACATGTTAAATTTGTTGGCTTTGTCTTGAATGGTGCTTAAGGAAACCAAGTAGTTAGCAATAATAGTGAACATAAGAGACACCGATGGACTGGTAATTTTATGTAGTGCTGAGGATCAAAATATGTATTACTAATTGCTCCATTATACTTGGGTTGAAAAAAAGTTGCAATCTGGAAGTTTTGAACCACTAGTTCAAAAAATTTGCAATTAATAAATGCCGAACTAAATCATGCAATTAATAATTTTTTGTGACAGTTTTTATTGAATTGTTACCGCAATTATTTGCCAGGACAATCAAAATCCGATCGGTACCTTGACAAAATGTAACTTTGAATGCATGGTCTTTGGTCCAGGTTGGACTGGTTGATTGGGTTGTCCCTACTCTCCCTCTCATGGATTTTGTTTAAACAGTTGGTCTTGGTTCTGAATTCATGCTGTTGATTATAATTCTACCAGGTGCTCTTTTTGGTTGACCCCATGGACGAAGTGACCATCCAGAATCTTAAATCATACAAAGAAAAGAATTTTGTTGATATTAGCAAGGAAGATCTGGATCTAGGTAAGTTCATTTCTATTAATTGGTTAGGACCATAGTAGTTGAATCATAAAATGTATCGTGTATCGCGGTGGATTTTGTATCGTATCGTGTCATTAAGATGCACTAAGCTATTTTTAAAATAACAAAAGGAGTTGTAGTTATTAGTATCTAATAAAAAAATCTAAATAACTAAAGAAACCATCATAGTTTTAAATATATTGATTAGTGTCATTGATATCGATGTAATTCCTTGCATATTAAGGTATTTACATGGATATCAATTCTTGCTTCTATTAAGCAACAAATAACCTAGCATCATGTATCGAACCGTAAGATACGTATCTCTCGCCCTTTGACTCGTATCGAACCGTAAGATACGCGTCGCATATTGTAAGATACTAACTTCTATGGTTAGGACTATTTCTTTTTGCGATGTGTCATATTGTTCTATTGTAAAAAGTTGAAGAGGTAGAAATAATAGAAAAATAAGAATAACACAATTTTAGTTAACATGCATGTTGTCCTTGTGTGAAGCATTTCCAAATATCTGCATTTTTATACGTTTCATGTAATTTATTAATTTACATCATATACTGTTATTCAGGTGACAGGAACGAGGAGGAGGAGAAAGATATAAAGCAGGAATTCTCCAAAACATGTGATTGGATAAAGAAAAGGCTGGGGGACAAGGTTGCCCGTGTTGATGTTTCCCACCGTCTTAGCTCCTCGCCATGTGTACTTGTCTCTGGCAAGTTTGGTTGGTCTGCCAACATGGAGAGGTTTGCAAGAACTTTCAGTTTAATCCTTTTTTTTTGTTCTGTGAACTTATAATCCCAAGTCTTTGATGTGGTACTTTTACTTATAGCATTTAATAAGACACGATAATATTGCATAGAAGTTTATTGAGTCAATCGATTAACAAAAAAGAATGTAATTATTCAGTTATTCTGCATGTCCAATAATTCTAGGAAAAATCATAATAATATGATATTCACATCTTTTATGTGTTATTCTACAGTATTTTATGGAAGCACTTCTTTTGGTATTTAATTTCCTTGGAATTGGGTCATAGTTTTTTTCTTTCATATTTCTTTCTGGTTCTTGAGTGGAAAATTATGAATTATGTAAATTATCTGTAACATAATTATGCTGAATTAAAATTCTTTTTAGGTTGATGAGGGCTCAAACTATGGGAGATCCCGGGAGTCTGGAGTTCATGCGTTCAAGGAGAGTTTTTGAAATCAACCCTCAACACCCAATAATAAAGAGTTTAAATGTAAGCTGATATGATTTTGAGGACATTGTGAGAATATCTTTGCTGGATATTTTT
Source organism: Eleocharis quinqueflora (assembly GCA_964058865.1). Lineage (NCBI taxonomy): Eukaryota > Viridiplantae > Streptophyta > Magnoliopsida > Poales > Cyperaceae > Eleocharis > Eleocharis quinqueflora. The sequence continues at coordinate 22,076 of CAXKVX010002995.1, read as the reverse complement.
GCTTCTTGAACTTGGATATGATATATATAATGCAATTGTACCCTGGATAATAAACATAACAGTTCATAGCACAGTTGTCAAGTTACATATGCTTGAATGCTCATTATAATACTTCTATGGCTTTCTGCTGAATGATGCTGCATGATGTTTCTTTTTTCATAAATTGGTACAAGTTTTGTCTAACTTCATTACTGTGATAATGCAGGTTGCATGTGAGGCCAATCCTGAGGACCCTGAAGCCCTGAATGCAGTTGATCTTCTCTTTGAGACGGCTCTTATCTCTAGCGGCTTCACTGTAAGTGCATTTACTTGCCTAATTTTTTAAACCCAAATTTAACTCTGTTAGTCCAGACTCCAGAATCCCATATTCTACTAAATTAACTGAGGGGCAAAAGAGTATATTACCGTCGAATCATTGGCCAGTTCGAAATCTGGTACTGCCTATTATTGGTCTTCAAAAACTGGCGTTGACTGGTGTGTGGATTAAATATTCTACAGCGACCCCTTGGGTTACTTCTTATACTTGTATTGTTGTCATGCAGAGTGAAAACCCAAGAGAGCTGAGCAGTAAGATTTATGACTTGATGGGATCTGCCTTTGCGGGCAAGTGGACCGCTGGATCTACTGAGGCGGAGCCCAGTCAGCCCAGCCCACCACTAGAAACACAGCATGGTGAGACCACCGAAGCTGAAGTTGTTGAACCAGTCGAAGCTGGACAGCAGAAATGAGTTTCTTAGTTGCCATTATTATAGATAAAATATGGTTTAGGAGCATGAAATTTTTTGTTTTATTTATTTAGAAGAGTTGGTAATTGCAGTGGAATACATACGGATGTAGGCTAGAGACGATGCATTCCAAGTGGGAAAAACTTGGGCATGCAATAAAGTGAAGCATGAACTTTGTTTTTGGTGAGAGGTACTTGAATTATGTTAATATGTTATTTGATGATCATTTTGTTGATCCATAAGAGAACCCAATTTATTTGTTCCTCATTATTCTGAAATGTTAATCCATCTTAGCAGCCCTCAAGGTTTTATTTGATGCTTCTTGAGGTAAAAGCTGCAAACTAACTTGCGGCCACTTTCTATAAGCTCCTAATTAGATCACCTACAATTATTTGTAATTAGATGTTTATAGTTTTTACATCTCTCATTATTTTGGCTTTTGGGTGTCCTAGACTCCTAGTGAAAATTTAATAAAACTATAACAAGAATTTGTGCAGATGAAATAAATGGCGATGTTTCAATTAATGGAACACAAGTGCGGTATTGGATCCCTCCCGTGAAAAAAGTAACATCATTATGGCTTGGTTGTAAAAAGGAACGGCTCTAGGACTTGATTGAAATAATGTCAAATATCTTCCATAGTTCAATGAATGTAAACAGTTCGACATGTTCAATGCATCTGAATAATTGACTTCTACATGCTCTTGATTTCCTAACTGAATGGGAGGGGACTGCATAATTCATAAAACCTGGTTGGCATAATGCCATTTGGTTCCAAGTTCTAACCATTGATTTGAACAGGGGGCATGGCGGAAACAAAAGAAAAGGGTGTGGAGGGATCTGGTCCACACTGGTAGATGTTTAGTACAATTGCGGAGGCGGCTTATTAACTGTTGCAATTCCTCCAATCACATTCCAATAATCAGAATTCAGGCTAAAATTATCTCAAGTTTTTGGTAGTCACTTGAAGCAAGATACAGTTCTGGTATATGGAAACCTATATACCCCAAAAAAACATCTACCATTACAAAATTGATGTATTCACTAAAAAGAATATTAAGGTAAATTAAAGAGTTTCCATAAACTTTTTCATATTCCTAACATCCTCATCAGATTCTGGAAACTTGTGCGGCTTGAACAGCTTCCACAGTCCAACTGGATGGCGGGGCCTGGCTCTTTTCTCTCGCCTAAAACCATTAAAAATCTCTTCGCACTCCGGGTACGGCTTCACAAACATGTTATAGAACTTCATCCTACTAAACTTCACATAGTGCTTCATCCAAACCTCATCTCCAAGGCCACCAACCGATCTCAAATACTCAAAAACATTATACCGTGGAACTATTTGCTTCTCGAGATTCACTCCCAGGTACTCCGGGCATTCGACCAAATGATCTATGCAAAACCTCATCTTGTTCAAAAGAAACTCGATTTTTTCTTCTATGTCCTTCAGATCATATAAAATGGCTCTTGGCTCCACATACAACACCTTAAATGCATCTCTAAGTATCAAACCATGATTGTGGAGACGCTCAACTCTGAGTTTCACATTGATAGCGGCTTGCAAATAGCCCCTATCTAAAATCCTCTTTTTTATCATGTACCTACATCTCAAGCTATCTAAAAATGCAACACACTTCAACAGTTCTCCGGGTTCCAATCTGAGAAAAGGCTTTGGATTTTCAAGTGTCACCACTCTGACCTCCTCACGAGAAAAATCCATTTCATGCAACTCATCTACAAGAGGTTTCAACCTTGTGTGAAAATTAAGTTCAAAATATGCAGGGAAGGTAGACAAAATCTGATCAATCTCGCGTAAACTAAGCCCAAAGTATTTCAAGAGGTCAAGTTTCTTCCTAAATCCACTTGAATCCTTCAAGACTACAAGGGGAAGCTCCTCAAACAGCCTCTTCACTGTTTCTTCTCTAAACCCCATACCTCTCATCATTTCACGCAGCCGCGATTGTTCAAGAACATATTGGGAAGAACAAGTATTGGAGCTTGATGAGAAGCGTTCGATCTGGATCAAATTGACGATAGAAGATTGATGCGATTTAAATTGATTGAAGAACGATAAATAGCGATTGCAAATGGTAGGCTGAGGAGATTGAGAGGAATTGCAACTGGTTACAAATGGGAGAAGAGAGGCTTTAAAATGTGCCGTTGAACTGAGACGAGAAAGACGCGACACCAAAACCCTAATCTCCATTGCTAAGCGGGAGTCAAATTCTGCCATTACGAAATACCAATCAGTAGCGAGCACAAAAAACCATTCACACCTTACAAAGCTGTTTGTGGGAACTCTCTCGTGTGGCGATCAGTGAAGCGGGTCATCTACTGAGGTCAGGCCTTTTACTTTTGAGGCCGGCCCATTAAATGAATATTCGTGGCCCATCAAACGTGAGAATTTCAATTTCAAACCTGTTTTACTGTTTATCTTAAATTAAATTATGCGAGGATGAAAAAGAATCCTAATTCGTGCAGGTGCAATGATCATGCGCTCAGGTCACTGCTTTCTCCCTTTCTTCCACCTCAGTCCAGAAATACAAAAAAAGAAGAAGGAAAAGACAGAAAAGAGAAAGGAGAAAATTAGACAGGCATGGGAGGAATAGTAGGTGTATTGATCTTTGCCTTGTTGAATTTGCTAGCTCTGTACCGGGTCGGTGCGCTGCAGTACGAGTTTGAGTCGGGCAAATCCAAGTGTATTACTGATGAGATCAAACAGAATATGGTGCAATGTGGTTATGCGCACGCTTCTAAAAAAGGGGCGTAACTTTTGATCCGTCCGTCGGATCGGGCTGAAATTTTGACAGAAACTTCACAGTCCAAAGCCCGAAACGAAACAATCTATGATTCGTTTCGCCCATTTTTCGGGTCCGGATTCGCGATCCGAATCCTCCTTCATGGACTTTTGGACCTTTCTTTGTAGTTTTTAGAGTTTTTAGAGTCTTTTTGCACTTTTTTATGTATTTTCTATCTTTTAGAGGTTGGTCCTTTTCTATTTATGGTTGGTCGTGTTTTTTGACAGAAGACAGTTGTTATGTATCAGTTTTTATCAAAAAATTGAAAATCTGTGTGATCTCAACCAAAATCTATCTTTCCTTTATCTATCCAATTTCTTTATCGTTCGTGCATCAGAATATATTTCTGTTGGCGAGTATTCACGCTTTCATTAGATTTGGTAAATACATAGTCTAAAGGATTTTTCCAGTTCATGGCGTATAATTGCTATACTGACACGTGTCCAATGTTACCAGAAAACTTGATTCATCTGGGAGCTGATTATGATCCTGTAAAGTGACATAAGACTAAATAAATGAGAATTTCAACTGATCTAAAAGAAGCAATTTGGTCTGAAATGTGTCAAATTAGACCGGATAGCAATTAATAACTTCTTTGATTCTCCTTTTTTTGAAAAAAAAAATCAAGTCAAACACAACTTGCCCAGCATACTTCCGACCATAACCAGTATAGCAATATGGCATGGTTGCTTGGCAATTCTGACTTTTTTGTGGGTTTCTTACAATCATTTAGTTCTCTTAGGATAGTTTTGACATTATATAGATAAATTACTAATAGTATTTAAAGAACTAAACTAACAAATATTTTTCCCTTAAGTAACAGAAGATTCCCTTTTGATCAATAAAGTAAAGAGGAGTTAGGACTCAAATCCAAAAAAATTGTCTTCATGGATATTTAAGTTAATAGACACAACTTGTTCTTACAAAGAAAAGAAATTATGGAATTTCATTCGCGATAACTACAAATTGCTAGATTGATAACATAAAAAGACTGCTTGCTACCTAAAGTATTTTAATCCTCTCCTATCTAATCTGAAGGGTAATGAAGATGCAACAATTACATAGATAGAAGAACACGCTCCGAACATATTTTTCTATTATTGATGGATAAATCATTAAATCTTAACTAGGACGCAGTTGCTTGCTACCTCAGAAAGAAAAAGAAAACTTTAGGAGTCATGTTTTACATAATTTTATTGTGATGCATTATCACAGGGAACTGACTACTGAGGGAAGTGACAAACCAAGTGGCTATTAAGACACTAAATCAAGATTATTTAATTAAATCGGAGATGCAAAGTAATTTAAGAATAAAATAAGATAAAACAAAAGAAATATACAAAGCCAGAAGAAACTCACTGGTTTAACAGCTATCATTTGCCCGTACGTACAGGACATTAATAAAAAAGAAATAACATCTAATCGCACCATAAGAAATAAAAAAATTGAAGCAGATCCTTAGGTTATTTCCAGGAAGCTCACAACAAGTCAATACTCGACAAGAAAAAACAGAGATGTGCGTTCGTGCAACCAAGTTAGTTCTTTAATATGCTTTAATGTCACTTGTAACGTTAACATATCCATGTACAGCTGGACAACGGTGAGATCGGAAAGAATTTTAAAATATAAACCACATGGATTATTTACCAGTGGATATGATATATGCTGTGTACATGTGCGTTGTGTCTGTTCATCTGAGGCATGTACTGCATTGTGTATTTTTCTAATCATGGTATGTTTAATTTGAATACAAATTTACTGTGAAATGATTCCATCATACTGGTACATAAGTTTGTTTGAAATACAAAGAACATACAACAATTACTGCAATGGAATCAGTGCGAATTAACAAAAAAGGAAAAATAAGGAAGTTATGTTCTCTCCAATTTACATATTATTTTGCCATACAATCACTTCCATTTTACGCAAACGTATGAATAATTGTATCTCAACATTGAGGCTCCTTAGTGTGTTCTAACACTTTTTCAACGGATGTTGAATCTATGCATCTCAGTTTTTTATGCACATTTGTTTCTATATTTGTTTAAAAGGAAGTAAATCTTATTTCACAACCAAAAACCAAACATGTACATATATTGGTTTATGCAAGAAAAGTTTATTTTTTATGTTAAAGAAAATTGATTTCTTAAATTAACTTGTTATATACCCACACAATGCTGTCATGTCTGATACGAATGCAAATAAACAACCGCTCATCATTTAGTAGTTTATTATCTACATTTTTTTGGCCAGAGAAGATGCAGGGGACTAATTTACTTTTACCAAGCAAGAATACTAGTGGTAGATTTATTTGAGCTGGCACAGTGCATATCCTGGATTTGTTAATATCATCACAAATTCAACTTTCTGTATATAATAATATTAGGGAAAAATGTATCATACTATCATGCTCCTTGTTCGTCCCTTTTATTTCACCTACCACCTATGACACGTGGAGCCTGCGTTTGTGGGGGTCCCACTGTCATAGGTGGTAGGCGAAATAGGGGGACAAAACCCGAGAAACTGTAGCAAAGTCCTAATAATATTCATATTTGTTAACAGAATAAATTATTCTCTGTAAAGCCTTCCTATATATATATAGGCAGCTCCAGCCTGATCATCTCCAGCAGAAAAGCAAACTAACTTTTTGCCAATTTTTTTAAAGCTTCTTTAGGTCCCAATTTTGATTTCCTTTTCTTGGATATCATCCATGGAGAAACCATCTGGCATTACCATGTACTACTCTCTCTTTTTCATAGAACCAGTTGGTTTGTTCTTCTTACTCAACCTTCTCGCGATATCTCTAAGCAAGCTCCTTTCCAGGTCTTACATCTCATTTTACACCGACCTCTTTACAACCATGCGTTATCACAATCAAAACCAGAAAAGGATTACACCAAAAAACCATGATAGGGATGTCACTCTGACAAGGGAAGAGATCGACTCCATTATCAGAAAAATCGGAATCAATTTCGACACCCATGATGCACAATCAAAGGAAATGACTAGTTTAGATGAGATTTCTGGTTTATTTGAGGAGGTGGAGCCAAGTTTGGAAGAAGCAAAAGCTGCATTTTGTGTATTTGATGAGAACAAAGATGGGTTTATTGATGCAGAGGAGCTACAGAAAACTCTTCTCAGAATAGGATTTAGAGAAAAGGGATTAGAGATAAGTGAGTGCAAGGAAATGATTGCAGCATATGACTTGAACAATGATGCTAGAATAGATTTTATGGAGTTTGTTAAATTTTTAGAAGCAAGTTTTTGTTGAGAAATACCCATGACCATTCTCAATTTTTGTACTGGCATATGCATTTTTTTTCTTATCTGAAGTTCCATCTTTTTACTGGCATATGCCTCTTTAGAGCTGGGAGATACAATATTGCCACAGTGTGGAGATCGATCGCATCACTCGCACCAAAGATGTTGATGAGTTAACTAAAAAAATAATAAAATTAAATTCAAATGATAAATTCAAATCGTTGAAATCGATCTATATAACGGATGATGTGTTCGCATATTAATTTATGACCTTTTATTTTATTTAATTCTAAATCAAGTGATAAAATACAAATAGAAAATAAATGCATGAAAATAATTTATAATCCTACAATAATTTGATCGCTCGACTTGATACTAAACAAATAAAAAAAAGTGGTACGTAAATACCGCTCTTGGTTGTATTTCGAATGGCCTTGCTTGCTGTGCTTTGTCTGGTTGAGAGAGACGAGCTCAGTATTGTGTAACACTTCAGACTATTTTTCAAGACTTCAAGATTTCAAAAAGTGATCAGTCTATATATATATATATATATATGAAGGAAAGACGAACTCGAAAGATATCTGAAATTCCCACAAACTTCAAAGCATCAATTTGAGCACTAGAAAGAACAACAAAGCCTTCTCCTACGCTACTTAAACCTAGAGAGTTAGGATAGCCTCCACAGTCTAATTGTCAATCCGATAATTTTTCTTTTGCTAGTTTCTAGTTTTTGTTGCACTACATTTGTGTTGTCAAGTAGTGCATCATTGTTCTTGATTGTGTAGTCAATCAGATCGTTTACCGTGTAGAGTGGTGTAGTCTCTTACATTAGTCTAGGAATCGAAGATTGATTTGCTTGTTTAGAAGAAATCAAAGACCGATTTCACAATTATACATAACACTTATTTCTTAGTGCAATTGATCCCGAAAGAAAATTTTGATTTCAAGAGTTCTGTAAATATAGATTTAATTTTGTTCTGAACCACGTTATACGAAAAGTTATACCTGAGAATAAATATCATACGCTCATATTCCACTCCAATTGCGGCGGCTCTACCGAATTTATGTACGTAGCAACCCATGATACAAAATGTTGATATTGATGTTGATGTTGATGTTGATGTTAATGTCAATGTTGCATGCCGGACATATCGATCAAGCCGAAAAAGTTACACTATAATATCATTTGAACGTTTAATTTTTAATTGGTGGACTAAACTATATACAGTGTCAGTGGCCTCTTTTACAGTTTTGTTATTATTATTGCAAAATCTACAAAGACCACACTCAAAGGCAAAGCCGCATTCCAACTGTACGTAATCACTCGATCTCAGTAACCGCATGCCACATCTTACATAATAGTACACCTACCATATATCTCTCTGCCGAAAATAAGGATCTTTTACAATAATATATGTATATATTTTTTTCACTACAACATAAAAGAGATTTAACAACTTTCATAAAACAACGATTTTATGTACTTGGAGAAACTGTTAAATACTATTGGCAGAAGGGGAAAAAGTTCGCTGAGGATAAGACAACGATCTATTTTTAAATAATCGTTGATATATGTGAAGCTAAGTCGACAACTGTTATCTAAAATAAATGTTTCCTTTTTTAGGATTTTTTAAAAAAAAGTTAAGGCAACAGTTGTTTAAAACGACTGTTGGCGTAGTCGCGCTAGGCCAACGATCGCTTAAAACAACCGTTGTCTAATCCTTTAACAACATAACAAATTTTTATTTAAAAATAAGTTATTTTGTAATAATTATAATTATATTTTTGAGACAATATTTGTATATTGTATGAATACATTATATTAATTATGATTATTAAAGAAAATAATTTAAATTTATTAAATTGAATTATATATCTATTAAATGAAACAACAAACATGTTTTGTTGAATGTACAAGTAATTTTGTTTAAAAAAATATTTTGTTTAATAATTATATTTCTGAGAAAATTTGTGTATGTCACATGAAGATTATTATCATATTAATTATATTTATTAAACAAAGTAATTTGTTAAATTGAACTACTTATTTACTAAGCGAAATAATTAGTAAACAATATGAAGGTTATTATTATATTAAATATAATTATCAAATAAAATGATTTATATTGTTAAATTAAATTATTTATCTATGAGACAAAACAACGAGTGTATAAGTGGATAAGACTAAACCTCAACGAATCTCATTACTCGTTGCAATTTGTTAGGAACAGAGAGGTCGGGTACAATTCATGACCCACTTCAGATTTATAGCTTCAGATAATACATCAGAAAAGGAGGCAAAGATGGAAGATAAAATAGGAAATAGCTTTTGCCTCTATTATCTTTATCACGTTGTAGTGTGCCACTATCTAAAAAGCAGTGTGTTGTAGTCTTTGCAAAACCAATTAATCCCATCAAGAGTGGAGGATGCATCACCTCCTACCGTTTTGAGTCTACAGAGAGAAGATATATGGTTATATTTATATATATAGAGAGATTACTATTTCTTTGAGAAAGCACAAATTAGGATGCAAGAAGAAACTGTGAAGAGAGGAGCTAGCAAATCATGGGAAGAGCACATCCACATCTCTTTGTGACCATTTTCGCGTTCATTTTTCTTGTCAATTTTCCCTGCAATGCACTGCCGACAAGTAAATCTAGAATGATTTCTCCTATAATTATAACTTAAATTGATGTAATAACTTCTTTGTATCAGATAAGCTTTACCTTTTGTAGGTGCTGAAGGAGAAGTACAGGAAATTCCAAGCCTTCCCACCCTAAGCCTGGTTCTGGTATGAGAAACAGGCAGAGAAAAATAGAAAAAAAAAATCTTGTTATCATTTCTTTACATAAAATTAATTAGCAATCATTGATCTATTTTTCTAATGATATTAATAGTAAATCATCACAATAAATTCAATTATATGGGATACTGCAGCAACTAACCAGAAAACAACACATCAATAGATCCAAAATTAAGTAATATATACTCAGCAGCAGCACTGGTTTTTATCAATCTTCCAGTACGAGTTTGTGCGATTCCTGCTATAAGTAACTCTGACATGAAATTTGTTGCTTACAGTTTTAATTGTGTATGATATATCTTTTGGCAGATAAACGATGAACTGATCAAGACAAAGAAGTTGAGATTCAGAAGGCTTGAGTATGAAATTAATGATTATCCAGGATCAGGTGCAAATGATCGTCACAGTCCGTGAATAACCACACTGTATCTGATATTGATCTATTTTGCAGTAGAAACTTTTATTCTCTTTTAATTTTCTGATGTCAAGTAAAGCTATGTACCAGTAGTTTATTTATCAGAAGAGGTGAACTATCCAAACAGATTAATTTGTAAGAATTAATCTGTGTAAATCAAAGAAGAATAAATGATCTTAAAGTCAATTGGTTTATTGTAGAAGTTCGTACATACTGTAAGCAATTAATATATACCTTATTATGAAATTAGATTATCTCTCCTACATGTCTTCATTTATTATGCTGTTAATGCTGTTGATCTTAAATATAATATAAGTTCATATCTCAATACCCACTACCAGAAAAGTACTAAAAATGATAAATAGATTTTCATGCGAATCAAAGGCTCAGGCACGGAGGATCATGCACTCTTACATACTTTCTGACAACTTAATTTATTCTGATCAATGGTTCTGAATAACTATACTAATGGCTTTATATAGGTAACTATATATACCCCAATCAACTCATAACAACATCACTGTATGTCACTATCAGCATAACTGCATAACAATTATCGTTATCATTAATTCATTATACCACCTCTACTTTCTAACCAAGAGAAAATGCATTTTCTTCTTGTCCCAACCGTTGACTACTAGTCGAGAATTTGATATATTTGTTTCATTATGTTGAAAATCACTAGTGGTTTCCAACCAGAACTGGGCTGTACCTAAGTTGTTAGTAGGTTGCTATAAAAAAGGATAGTTTCGTTAATCATTTTGTTTAATGAATGATTAAGAAATTTTGTTTTGTAAACCGTTTCGTTAAAGAAAATGATCGAAAATCATTACGAATCGTTCCAAATAAATTAAATCTCCAAATAAATTTTAAGATGCAGATCGTCGTTAAAATAAATTTTAATATTTAAGTAGATCTGTTTAATAATTTAGATCAATCGTTCAAAATTTACAGACTTAAAATATTAGCACAAAAAATACAGTTGAATTGTGCTTTGCAACTGATCGAATTTGTACGTAGCGATAAAAAGAATTTTGGACAAACATAGGAAAAAGATTGGCCCATGCAGGTCTCGAACCTGCGACCTTCGCGTTATTAGCACGACGCTCTAACCAACTGAGCTAATAGGCCTTTTCGTTTTATAAATTTATCAGAGTGATTAAGAACTTAAAATTTAACTATTTTCTCAGAAACAACTCATTGCTAACATGTACATAGTTCCGCACCATTCTCTTCCAATGAGCATTTCAGAAATTAAGAAGTGAAAACAGAAGTACCCTACTTAATGAAAAAGGCACAACATTTCTTACATAATATCTATTCATAAACTGATAAACAACTATCAACCACTATAACTATATTTACTTTTTCCCCTCAGATATCTCAAAGTCAGGTGGAGTCGTGATTCGTGACGTCAGATGGCACCCAAGCCCATGTGTGATTCTTCGTATCAACGACATTTCGTGTAACCGCAATATCTTCCAGTGGTATATATCCGTAGTTCCTGCTAATAGAACCTGATACAAAACCAGTATAACCAGCCATGACACCGTGTATAGCGGAATGCGCAAGCAAGGTACAGTATAAGTTTGTCTCTCGCATTTGCTGGCACCGCACGAATCATGTAAGTCGGGTCAATGTACTTCACGGTGAATAGCTCACCTGGGTGGGCCTGGTCCCACCATTTTTTCAGCTCGAGTTTGAGGAACATGCCGATGCGGCAAATAAAAGATTTCCAGAAGGGTCTCTCTCCTGCTTTTGTGGGTCGATGCGAGAAATCAGTTCTTGACCGGCACCTTAGGCCACTACAATTACTGTATGTCGTTTTCGTTTTAGCTGTTGGTCTATGAATTCAAACAATCCACCTAGAAAGTAAAACAAAGAACGAGAATCAATTCTGTAACTTCTGTTCTTAAATTCATTTATGAATCAAAATAGAAAATAGTAATACATTGCATGCATGCATTGCATTGCAAATTACCTTTGCCATAGAAGTAGAAATTCATCTCAGGAAGGAGGCAGCAATCAACATCATGTTGGATAGGTGGAGAATCACCGTGTTTGACCCGGGACACAGCCCACCGGCCACCGCACGTGACAATGGCGCAGCACGGACCTTAGCGGGTCAAAGTTGATGATGCGACGGGGTCCGGCTCGGGGTACGCAAGAGGTAAAGCTTTGGAATTGGAATTGCTGGTGTCAAACAGGATAGAAGAGAGGATGGCGTCAGAGGAAGAGATGTAGAAGGTGGAGGAATCGGTAGAAGGGGTTGAAGTCGATTGGGTTGGGAAGAGAGGGAAGTGTGTGCGAGGTCAGGTCACGGCTGATGGCCACCACCGGTGTAGTTACCGGTTGGAGTGAGATAGTCGGATAGGTGGGGAATGTAGCCGAGGGTGAAGCTATTGGTCGGGGTGGTGTGCTTGCCGTCGATGGCTTGATCCGGTGTGGAGGTGCTCATGGTGATCGGTGATTGGATGGAGAGGAGAGAAGAGAGGAAGGGGAGTACTTAGCTGCTCCTGCTCGTGGCAATAGCACCTTATATATGTTTCTGGAAAATTAACAATCGGAATTTTAAGTTCTTTCGAAACTTCAAAATTACTTATTTTCTTCTAAATTTAAATATTACACATTTTTCTTTCCAAATTTTAAAATTTAGAAATTTATTCATTTTATTATTTTATATTAAAACTCATTTTAAATGTGTAAAATATTTATTTTATCTTTTATTAAAAATATTAAAAATGTAGATGGTTTAATAACAAGTGTGGATCTTATATTTGATCGATATTTGAAGACAAATTAGATTTTGTACTCTTTTAAGTATATCCGATGATATTTAAATATATTATTTTTATTATGGACTAAAAGTGTAAACAAATGTTGCTTGTTTAATGACAATATCAGTCTGATAGTTGATCGATTCTCGAGAGCAAACAATTCATTTATCTACTTTTGATACATATAAAATAATATACTTAAATGTCACCAGATATACGTCAGGAACATAAAATGACTAATGTTCTAAAAAATCGATCAAATATAAGATTGACATTTTTACTAAACAAGCTATATTTTTTATTGTTTTTAATGAAGGATAAAATGGGTATATTATACATTTATAAATGAGTTTTAATGTAAAAGATAATAAAATGAATAAAATTGTGAGTTTTCAAGTTTAAAAAAAACATAATATTCATACACTACCACAAAAACGACCTTTAAAAGCGGACAAAATTACTCTTTAAAATCGGACTCCAGTCTGCTGTAAAAGAGGGGGCTTTTAAAAGTCTCAGGAGTCCGCTGCTAGTTGTCAGATCTTTAAAACCAAACAGCAAGATCAGAGTCCAGTGTTAAATGAACCTTTTAAACCGAACGCTACCATTATTGACCACTTTAAAAATATTTTAATACCAGAGCTATATTTGCAATCCGATTTTAAAAGCAGGAGTTTCAAAATGTCTCACAGCGCCAATTAATGCGCATAGGAAGCATGCGCCATTGTAAAAGAGAATTGTCAACTTTTTAAAAAAAAAATGACCTAAAATCTTATAATATTTACATAAACAATCTAGATTATAATTGTAAAAATAACCTAAACTTTTAAAATTTATTCTAAAAATAGCCTTATGTTGTTTATTTAAATTTCAAATTCAAAATTAATTCTACATGTATATTTAAGATTCAAATTTCAAATATATATTTTAGAATCTAAATTTCTCTTGATCCGTGGGGTTTTTATTTCTTTTGATTCATGTTCCAAAATTTCTAAGAAATAAAACTTTTCATATGAGAGAAAAAGAAGTAAATCAAACGACAAATGAATTTTTTCCATGTAGCTAGTAAATACATTTTTCTTAGAGAAGAGATCAGATGAGAAATGAGAAATGTGAATTAAAGATGTGAGAAATGAGAGAAATGGATGAGTTATATAGAGAATCAAAGAGGTGATCCGTGGGTTTTTTCTGAGTGATTTTTTAGCGTCAGATCAGTCTAAAATGGACGCTGTGGATTAGAAACGGTATGACGATCCGTGGGATATCTTTTAACACCGGAGTGTACAAATGGTCCGGTGTAAAATACCCCTTTAACTCCGGCCAGTACAATGGTCCGGTGTAAAAGACTCATTTAACACCGGCCGAGTACAACGGTCCGGTGTAAAAGACCCCTTTAACACTGGCCGAGTACCATAGTTTGGTGTAAAAGACCCCTTTAACATTCAAGTTTGATTAAAGTTCGGTGTTAAAGCTATAGCCGATTTAAAAAGGGAGCTGTTAAAGTCTCATTCTGTAGTAGTGATACTTGAAGAAAAGTATGTAATTTTGAAAATTCTGAATAGTATACGTGAAATTCTGCATATTTATTATTCGCCTATTTATTATGTTGAGTGTTGAGTGTTGTTTTGGTTTTACTACAGTTAAGTCTGAATATGTGGCATGCTTGTTTCATATGTGCCGCTTAAAAAAGCTACCTCTTTAACATGCTCTCTCCAAGTTTAACAGCGAAGATATATATTACTAGGAAATGCAGCGCGGTTACGCCGCGTCTTGAAAAATATATTTTTTTGTGTTAAACAATGTATAATCTCGCATTAAAACATGCTTGTATCATATTCATTTGATAAAGTTACAGTTATGCATTAATAGATTTGTTTTATATTTCTTGAAATTATTAAAGAATTAAAAATAATGTCAAATAAGACGGTAGTAATAATAATTAAGATATGTTGCATAAATATTATTATTGTTATTTTTTTTTGTTTGGAATAGTAATATGTAATGTGTATTTTTCCATAGTTTTTGCTTATTCATTATTTGAACAAAATATTTATTTGGTGATGTGGACAGCTATTATTTTTCTATTCGAACAACTTAGTATCACCATCAGGAGAAAATAGTATAAATTTTAAAACGTACGATGACATGTGAATTAAATTATTAGTAAGTTATAGGAATAATTTAATGATGATTTTAATTAAATTCAATATTTAGAGTAAATAATAATTTTTTTATAGACAAGCTTTATACATGACATAAACATTTAAAAATAAATAGAAAGTCACTTGAATCATGTAATGAGTCAAATAACTCCTTTGTTGTTTAATGGCACCTTGCAACACGAATGACCACTTAAAATCCAATACAAAAGCACCCAAACCCCACTAAAAATCTCCAAAGGGGCTATTGGGCACGTATCGATTTGTGGGGCGGGTTAGACGACCCACTCGAACCTGAAGAAAGGGAATGACATGAGGATGCACACACGAATTGCCACAGAAAATCTCGAACCACTCATCTCTCTCTTCTCTCCTTCCCGAGGTGAGCTGTCCACTCCCTCTTTCTCTTTCTCCCTTTTCCTTTCCTTCTTTTTCTCGTCCCTTCCCATCTCTGTCTCTCTTTTGTCCCATACTCCCATCTCTCTTTTTCACCTCTCTCTCTCAGTACCCTTGATTTCGTCGTCCTCTCTCTTTATCCACTAATCTCGAAAACCCTCAGCTTTCTCCTCCATCTGTCTCCTCTCGCAATGCACTCGAGTATACTCTCTCTCTCAATTTTTATCTCTCGGTCACTCCTCCTCTGCCATGAGAAATGATGACGAGGCCACATGCTCGATTGTGAGCCTCTCAGCCATCCCGTCACCACTATCTCTCCCTCTCGACTCACTCAAGGCACTTGAGTGCCTTCCCATTTTCTCCCGTTGCCTTGTCGTGTTGTCTTGGCTGGCTTGAGTTCCTCATGCACGAAACCCTCAACCAATAGCACGCCATGCAGTCCTGACAAATAAATGACAGGAAGAAGCACAAAAGCAGTAAGGGACAGAGAGTTTAATGACAGACATAATCTGTGAGGTGTGACGAAGGGAACACAACGATGCTGTCAATAAGTCAGATTTGTGAAGAGTAAAGAAAAAAATGACTCCCTACACAAACGCGACATTCCTGCAAATAGGAGAAAAAAAACGAACGATCAAAATTTACAGACAATTCAAACCAAAAGCGTGAATGTCGTGTCCACTGAAATGCAGGCGGCGCGCAGTGAGTATTATCGTTTTGCGACTAGACAAAGAGGCCTTTTTCCTTGTTTATGTGAGATCTTCTGATATTACATGGATGAAGATGTATGGTTACGCATCAAATAAAGAGAGTACATTTTTTTTAAATTAATTTTATGTTCTCATTCAATATAATATTCAAAAAAAGAATCAAATTTCGTGCCATACATATATAGAAGTGAATGAAATGAAAGTAAATTAAAAAATATTATATCCATGTAAAAAAGGTATAAGAAAAGAAGTGGTACCTCCAAAAAGTAAAATAGAAGAGGCGGCATGACATGATTAAATGTAATAACTGAGATAGATTATACGGCGGTGATATTATCACCACTATATATTGCATTAACATACAATATCTAAGAATTTTAATAAATAAACAATTTTGTTCACCAACAATGATTTTTTCTTAATTCGTTTCTCCCATACATGCAGTGCCGGGTCCAAATATATTTAGGACTGTCAAACGTACGAAACGGTGACACAAGTACCTGTTTGCGTTAATCGTTGTGTTTTAAGAGCGTAATAATTTTCTCTTGTGTTAAACGCTGCGTGTAATAAACATAAGACTTTTTTCTTGCGTTGAACGTTGCGTTTAAATAAACGGTCAAAACGTTAATAACATTCAATTTTTTTGAACGTCAGCCAAGTGCACAACAAAATGAAAATACAAAGTTTGCGTCCTATGAAACTTCGAATTTCTAAAAATATAGACTCATAAAAAAAGTTGCATGCATTCTAAAATAGACCAAGAGGAATTTGTTATATGATGAGATTCGGTACAAATCTCATCATAAAACTCACGTCCTACCTATTTTTTATTCCACAGATTCTAAAATTAGAAATGTTCATCAAGTTGGATCATTTTTGCAAGAAAAATGATTGTGATTAGATTTGGATCATAAAATAATAGTTTTATGTTGTATTCAATCAATGATAGAGAATAGATTTTCTTATGTACATGTGAATGCAAAAGTCATTATTAGTCATCTTCATCTGCAAAAACATTTAAGTATCTACAGTTCTGCTTATTTCAACTCTGCAATCCAAATTATTCCAGACTCGAAATATGCTAAACATAAAAACACAATTCAACGAAACGAAAGTGATTATTTGCGTTTATGTTGCGTTTAACTAAGCGCAACCAAAATCATTTGCGTCTTACGTTGTGTTTAATAAACGCAACGCAAATTCCTTGTGTTTAACGTTGTGTTTAATAAATGCATTATTATTATTATGTGTTTTATCTCCAAAAAAACGATTAACCAATTTCTATATTTATTAATAATTTTAGATGTTTTGGTGTTAGTAAAACGTTTGGTGGTGTTAACATCATCACCCTACCGAGGACGAGGTTGGCTGATGCAATACATATTCAAATTGTAAGGTTTGCTGATTTTAATAATACCTTGCTAAAATCGGACGAAAAGAACGAGTTAGGTTCGGGTCGGACTAGATTTGTTACTGTCGATAATAGATGAGTTGCGGATCGAATTGATCGAGATTGAATCAAATTTTGTATCATCAGGTGGTGACAATTTTCGGGTCACATCAAGTCGGGCAAAATTGAGTCGGATTTTGAGTGCGACATCAACTTTTTCTAATGTCGGATCGGATTAGATTCTCGAATGTTATTTTCACTCGGTTTATGGATCGTCTTAGTTCGAATGAGGTCAAAAATTGAGTTCCCGATTGTCGTTTCAACTCGGATTACAAATCATTTCAGGTTTGGATCAAATTTTGCATCCTCAAGTACCACTTCAGATATTAGGTTATGAGTTTTTAAGTGTCGCCTCTACTCATTTCAAACATTTAAAACATGAACATAGTTTTAATTGAATTTTCCGTCAAACTTTTTTCTTCAATGAAGTTTCTCATATGTTTATTCACCCACGACGGGGTATAATTATGCTTGGTTAGGTAATCAATCATGACAACTAACAACCAACCAAAAGAAATGAAAAAAAAAGTAGAAAAAGGGCTCAAATTGCCAAATTAAAATACAGATATCATCATAGAAGCTGTTCCTAGCATCAGTGTGAAGGTCCACTTGTGCATGCATTGTGATGCTCAGAAACAATACAAGCTTCTACAGTTACTAGAACAGTTAATTGTGCTAGTAGTTTGATTGAGAGAGATGCCAAATTAAGTAGTTGACCAAATATTCCGACAACAAATCAGGAAACCAGATTCAGAACGAAAACTTGAATCTCATATAGTTATAAAAAAAAAAAAACAAAAAAAAGAAAGCATTTCCTTTGAGATAAAGCTCCTTGCTTCTGCATCTAAAGCCAAATAACAACATAAACAAAACAAGACAACTTCTATACGGAAAATTTGCACAAAACCTACACATCCTGTCAACAGAGTAATACAGATTTTCTGTATCTCACCTACTGAAACCAAAATTATTCATCTACATCTAAAGATTTTCTTTGTGCATCTCCTGGTGGAGGGTTTCCTCCAGATAACACCACATAGGCATAGAAGCACACCATTGCTCCACTGTTCTCATGTTTCAAAAGTTAACATAAGTTCAAAACTAACAAACCAAATAAAGCATGCATACAAAAACACATCCCGTTCAAACAACAATTCAAGATTATGATAATTTTCAAACCGTGTTTTACATTGGGGACTAGAGGCCTCAATAAGTTCATCATTCAGCAATATATCAAACTGAAACTATTTGCAAACAAATGTGTGAAGTAATCAGTACGACAGTACCTGAGAAAAGCATAGAACCCCCAGGGAGCAAATTTTTGTGTCTGTGCCAAGAGAAGTATATAGGAGGACTTGAGATTCAAATAAAAAGAAATATTTACTTATAAAGTTTTAGTTCGCTATAAAATAAAAACAAAACAAAACAAAACAAAAACAGCATACCAGAGTATAGGCTTCAGAATACTGCCATGTCAGACAGAGAGCAATAACTAAAAAAGTGTTTCACAATGGAAAAATAAAAGCACAAATCAATTCATTTGAGTACCTTTATCTATGTCATTGACCGATTAAAATGAAATACAACTATAATATACCTGCTTGGCCTAGAATGTAAATGAAATTTGATTCATGATTCTTCCAAACCATCATACTAGCAGCACCAAGAGCAGCTGTAACAAATCCTGGTATAACACCTAAGACCAAACTGATGGGACTTCTGTGTATAATAAACCCAATAAGCCCCATGATAAAAAGCAATCCACCTACAAAATGTAAAAGAGATAGAAAAAGAAAAATGCAAATGAACATTGATAAACTAATTAGACAACGAGTTAATTTACTATTATGAGCCATTGATTTTATTTTGATACTGCATTCATTGATTGCTTAACATAAAAGTGTATATACCATATGGGATTCCTAAGCAAAAATCATGCAGTTTTGCATGGTTTTTGTTAGTATCTGCATCATTCAAATTCACACTTGAAATTTCTGCTTCTAATTTTGATCCGAATTTGGAAGGGTTGATATCAGTCTTCTTTACATGCAAAGGAACCAGCCGACCCTGGATTTCAAAGAAAGAAAAGAAGGAAACGAACAGTGAGAAATTTTCCTACAATTTTACAAACTGTAACGAAGACAAAACCTTAAACCCTACCGACAACACACAGAAATTATAGTACTCTTAAATATTTGTTAGTTTTAAAACATCGCATCAGGAAAGATACACCAAGCGAATAACACCTTAGGCGAACCGAAGTTGGGGTAACTAAATCCAGAGTGCTGCTCCAGAGAAAACCTAGGAGTTAGATGGTGAGTTCGAGGCACAATCGAAGAAACGAAGCTCTTTCCCTTGGGAGAGATCACGGAACCGCAAAGTTGCGAAGAAGCCATAAAATCTGATGCAAAAAATGGCTGAAGGAGAAGAGAGAGAGCGTCTGAAATGAAGGAGAAGGTTTTGGTGTGTGGGTCCGGGTTGTCATATTACGAGTTTGCCGATTATAGGCATTTTATTTGGTTCGGGTAAAAAACGGATCCAATTGGTGTTGGTTGAGTTGACGTGATCCGGCCCAGGCCCAATATGGAGTTGGATACTCAATATTGACCCATTTATAGAAAGAACAGAGAAATTAAGTTTAGGATTATTCACAGATTACCTGACTATAAACATATTTACACTAATGACCTCTGACCTAACTTATTTTCACCAATAAACACATAAGAGTCAAAACACTAGAGCCGTTCACCTCTAGAGCCGTTCACCTCTTGAAGGCTGACAAAGCACGTCTGCAGATTCGTATTTTATGGATGGGTCACCATTCCGTATTACGGAATAGATAGGAAAAAGCAAAATGTTATAAATAAAAACCGCTGTATCAATTACGCTACGAACGAATGTTCTTATACAGGGGCGGATTCAGAGAGGACAGGCTGGAAAAAAAATTGTGAATTTTTTTTGTATATTAATTTACATGATTTTGAATTTTTTGTTGTAAAATAATCATGTATATTTATTTTTTTTTTTGAGAAAAAGAAGAGGGTAAATCCCCTGATTTCCATTGATTTGAAGTTTATTACAGTTGACTATATACATACAAGTTTGTAACTCATTAATCATTATATTTAAAAATGTGTCTAATTTTGTCTTCTCTGAAATTTTTTTATAAATATTGCTCTTTAACGAAAATTCTAGATCCGTCCACCGAATACAAATTTCAAGTATGCAGAATCTGTTTGTTTCTCGTAGCATCAAAGTTATTCTTGTTTACTTTTAAACAATAATTTTCAAAACCTGTGATGTAGACATCACAAAAGGTTTTGTAGATAGAATCTGTAATATATATAATAATAAACTTCATTACCATGACCCTATACTTCAAAAAAAATATAATAATAATTCATAAAGATCTTTCAGTAGCACAATTAATCAGTTAATTGTTTGTATTGTTCGACTCTCTTTCAAAAAAAAAAACTGATTTTCCGTCCTTGCTTACGATGTCAAAATGTTTTAACCATTTATATATATGTTTTATAATTGATAAGTTGAATAGAACAAGAAATTTGTGGTTAAGAATATACATTGATCAGTTTTGGATCAAAATTAACTGAATTGCACACTTCTTAATAAACATAACCATTGTAACTGATTTGTATTTCAAATTTGTATTCATAGTAGAGTAACTCATATATATATATATATATATATATATATATATATATATATATATATATATGCTATTATGCTTTGCAAAGCATAATAGCATTTCTCTCTCTCTATATATATATATATGGAAAGGGATCCGTAGTTTCTTCTTTCTAGCCTCCGTCATCAAAACCAATGAAAATGATCGATCCGAACCGTTGAAAATACTCTCCATACTAGTGTAGATTTGGAGACCAAATTTTATATTTTTTACTATTTTATCGGAGGAGTTGAAAATGTATTTATCTAACGATCTATAGACATTCAATTTTCAACCAATCCGATAAAATAGTCAAAAAATTCAAAAAATATAAAATTTGGTCTTCAAGTTTATATTAGTATGAAGAATGTTTTCAACGGTACGGATCGGCGATTTTTATTGGTTTTGATGGCGGAGGCTGATGGAGTCTACAAAAAAAGGAAGCTATGGTGCTCCATGGAGCACCAAACCGCTCATGCTCCACATCATATCTTCAATTTGAAAACTCCAATGATTGATCTGGACCGTTAAAAATGATCTACATATTGAAATCTACTTGGAGATTGAGTTTTACATTTTTTATTTTTTTTACTATTTTTAGAGAGGTAGGAAAATCACAACTTTTGTTGGTCCAGAAATCGTTTGATCTGCAACTTTTCTACCTCCTTAAAAAAGAGCAAAAAAAATTCAAAAAAATAGAAAATTAAATCTCCAAGTAGATTTCAATATGTAGATCATTTTCAATTGTTCAGATCTGTCATTGGAGTTTTTAAATTGGAGATAACTGACGTTGAGCACGAGCTGCTTGGTGCTCCATGAAACACTCTAAGTCGAATTGTATCTATTGTGGCAGCTAGTTGTACTCGATAATTGGCACCATCTTTAACACTCTGTTT
>CAXKVX010002994.1:0-72884 GCA_964058865.1 Eleocharis quinqueflora | reverse complement strand
AGTAATTTCTTTGTATCAAAATCTTGTGGGATACCAAATTTTTTTTTTTTTTTAATCTTGTAAGTATTTGTTTTGGATTTTTGAAAGTAACCAATTTTATGTATAAACATTGTTTATTTTTATTACTATTTTTTAGTCATTTTCAAAAATACAAAACAAATACTTACAAAATTCTAAAAATAGAAAATTTTGGTATCCTACAAGATTTTGATATAAAGAAATTATTGAGCATGATAAATCAAAATTCTAACTGTCCGTTTGTGTGATTTGATGATCAAGCACCGATCCCTTGGTGCTTGATCAAGCACCATAGCCCAGTTCTATATATATGTGTGTGTGTGTGTGTTTGTGTGTATATGTATGTCATACTTAAAACCCAATAATATTTAGGACGAAAGCAGAATGAAGGAATATTTATGCGTGAAGAAGGAAGAATGAATGAAGATTTATGTGTGTAGAAGAAAGAATGATGAAAAATTTTAGTGAAGGAAAAATGATGGAGAGTTGATATTTATATAGAGAAGGAAAATTTTTAAGCAAATCTGTTGTAATCCTTGGGACTCGGTGAAATTTTGGAGCGTTGGATTGACAGGAATTAACGATTCGATTAGAACTAGGTGGCGATATGTGGGAACAAGTTGGTCAGATATATCTATAGCGGATCTCCTGTACAACCCGCTATAAAAAATATTTTATAGCAGACCCATCCCTATGTCTGCTATAATAGATATTTTATAGCGGAATATTTTAAAAGGCCGCTATAACAGAGTTTTTTATAGCGGTCGTTTTCTGCGGTCCGCTATAATAGACAAACTATAATAGCGGAGTTATTCTATGGTCCGGTACAATAGAGTTTAATAGCGGAGTTAGTCTCTTGTCCGCTATAATAGTCCGTTTCTTTGGTAGTGAAGCATCAAGAGTCTTTGAATCTAATTTCCCTTTAAAGCTTTTAAGGAAATTCAAAAGACAAAAAGTTATTATGTAGAAAAAGGCATGCAACATATGATTCATCTTTTATTGCTTTTCACGTGGATCGTTCGAGATGAATCGTGCGGGGATAAATGGATCATTGCTTTTTGTCAGTCTCTTTTTTCTCATACATAGATTTGATATTGTTTGATAATAAGCTAAATTCGCTGTTATTCTCCACTTAAAACCGTTAGAATAATGGCGAAATAAGGGCCACCGATTTTATATCCAATGGTTCAAATTAAATACTAACGGCTCACGTTAAAAGCTCTCTGCTGGAAGTAATATCAGATCAGTTTAAATAAGATCACACGGTGTGTAGGTTGCATACCAGATCCTCCTATCATTTAGCATAGCAACGCGTAAGGAATCCAAAATGCTTCGTTTTCAATTCGGTTCATACAATAGGAAACGAACAATTTAGATCTCGGTGCGAAAGCCTAGTTTTTGTTTTAGAGAATATGATCCGTTATGATAATATTTTGAATCGACCTATAATTAGATCGGACGTGAAATTATTCCCAACGAATAACAAAAGGACCAGTTTAAGTGGGTTCCAGCAGGAGATTTCTGTAAAGCTATAAAGTGAGATTGTGAGAGAATGTACGTAGGGTTGTCAAACGGACGAAACGTCGACGGAAATCAATGGTTTCGTTTGCGTTTCGTTTAATTAACGAAAACAGAGAAAATTGCGTTAAACGTTTCGTTAATTAAACGAAACAAATTTTTGTTGCGCTGAACGTTACGTTAAATTTAAACGTGTAAACATTAAAATTTTGTTGCACTGGAGTTTGTAAAAAATGCATGTTAAAAGTATAAAAATAACTCAAGTACCAATATCATACAATTAGAAATATAATTCAATTCAAATTGAAACATCCAACATATCAATATCATATAACTTGAAACATATATTTCAATTGAAGCACACATATATTCCAATTGAAACATATACTGCAATTCAAAAGCTTACAGTTACAGAAGTACTAACATAAACAAATTCAATCTAGAACTTACACAACATGTCTTGCTGGCTACAAAATAACTTAAGCAAAATAGAATTACTGATTTGATGCTTCATTGCCACATATTGGATCATCAGATGCCACTTCATCACTGGGCCATAGTGGATCACCAATGTCTCCAGCACCCTCTGCAAGTCAACATAAGTAAACAAAAAATTAATATACAAATAATGAAGTAATTAATTGAAACAAGCAGCAGAGTTTAGGATTGAATCATACCTGAGCACATATGAGAGTTTCAATGCTCTCATTATTCAATGTGCTCTTAACTGATGACAAGCAAGCAAGCAGTGACATGTAGTGAGTGAAGCTAAAACGGTAAAATCTAGGTAATTCATGCAGTTATTTTCTTAAAAAAGATTTTCACAGTGATGATAATGCTATGTTTGTTATTATTTCTAACTTTTAATTAAAATTATTTTTCCGAGTTTGATCCATTTTTCATATTTTTTTAATTTTAATTTATTTGACTTGTTTTTTATGTTAGTTACTTTTAGTTTTTAGGGATCAGCTAACAATCTCTCAGTCTCATCTCCCCAATTTTTTTCAAAAGAGAAAGTCAAAGATTTAATAGCATACAAAATGCAAGGTTGGACTGCACTCATTCTAATGAACGTTTCCGATTGCTTATATTAGCTTTTTCAAGAATTTATATTAGCCATTTTAAGTGCTTTTACTATTTTTATAGATGTTTATACTAGATTCAAATAAAATTAAATCACCAAAGACAAATAAAAGTCACATGCAACGACAATTAATGCAATAATCACTTTTTATGTAATACAAATTGAAATTAAAGCACAAAAAGACAAAAAAAAGTGGCATCAATAGTTGATGAAAGAATCACCTTTTCAACTAATTTTTTGAATTGTTCACACTATATAACATTTTCTAGTGTTTGTATTATATTTTCAGGTGTTTATATTATCATTTAGGTGTTTATATTATCAATCAGGTGTTTATATTATCATTTGAGTTGTTTAGACTAGTTTTTGTGATTTTATTATGTTTTTTAGTGTTTATATAACATTTTGTGTTTATATTAAAATTTCAGGTGTTCATATTACCATTACAGTTATTTATATTATAATTTGAGGTGTTTATATTAATTTTTTCAGTAATAATATTATTTATTCAAGTGTTTATATAAACTACTAGTATCGGGCCTGTATGTTGTTATGAGTATAATTTAATAAAATTGTGGTATTTAAATAGAATCATATTTTCAAAAGAAACATAAGATCATTATGCATTAATTGCTTCAAAGTTTTATTTTTCATTCTAAACACAATAATTTATTAGTGAATATAAGTATTATAGTAACAAAATATAATAATAAAATATAATTAATGCAGACCAATTATACACCAACAAAAAAATTACTGACGTTAAAATACTTTGGGAATATTTTTTTGCCACTCTAAAATTTTGATATTGACCAAATGCAACCACAAAGTAAAAATTGACAAAATGCCATTAAATTAGAACACTGCTACTACAACCATTTAATTGTAATTAAAAAACAAAATCTTTTTAATACCCAAAATACCTCTTGTCGGGTTCTATAAAGGAGGGACCAGGTCTTTCCTAGTCTCTTTCTAATACAATTAGCATTCAAATTTCTCAAAAGTTGAATGGTTATCATGAAACAAGACTTATGCAACACTATTGCACATTCATGTTCATCATTTTGAGGATTGTAAATTTGGTGTAACTCATCAGAAATTAAGCCAAATTGAACCTGTGGCACAACTAAAAAAGACAACCTTTCATGTCCCAGTTTGATTTGAAGCGAAATCCTAGCAGCACTAGAAAATGTCCCATGATTTCAATTTTACATTAATCTGCGGTTTATGTAAAATTAAGCCAGTTCATTTTCGAAACTACTAGATACTGGTACGTGCAAGTTACTGTTGTCTTCAAAATTTTGCACAAAATTTACTCTTGTCAACTGATAACAACCTTGCATTTTACCCCCTATATATACGAGTCCGTATATGTTGTTATTCTTGGGATAACAGAATTCTGTTATTCTCTGATCCGACTGTTAGATTTCGACGCAGATAAATGAACGGTTTAGATGGACTGCACAGAATCCGATGTATTATATATTTTATCTATTAAATTGAAAATAAACGATCAAATCAGAGAAATACAGAATCCTGTTATCCTAAACAGCAAATATGATTCCCTATATATATATATGCCCCATTTACAACTTTGACCAAGGCCTCCTACCTAGGGAATAACAGTCTCTAATTCCTACTGATCTATTCTTATTTTGTGTTTTGTTTCAAGCATTTTGATCTCTCCTATGTACTTGTCTATTACTCTTTTGACCACACATTTCTGTTTGTAGTAACCATTCTCAGCTAGTGACTTGCTCATCACCTGTTTAAGAAAACAAAAGTTTTGAATAATGCCATTAATGCCAAAACTTTTTCCAAAATTTAGAGTCATGCTTTTAAGGGAAAATTTTCACAGAGGGCCATGCAGCAAACAATTTCAACAGATAGGGCCAGAGACACCCTAAAAATTGCACAGAGGGCCAAGGACGCGATTAATAGTCGCGCCCCTAAGCAGATTCCGTTTTTTTCCTGAAATCAAGGCGTTTTGCATGTGCTTTTGCAGTTGTGGGCCCGAGCACTTAGGGGCGCGACTATTAATCACGCCCCTAAGTGATTCTGAAATTTTTTTTTTCTTAAGTTGTTCTTATTTATACATTTTAATATAATAATTATTAGTTAGTACTAATATATCAATAAAAGTAGTATATTCCTAAAATATTTATTATTAAGCAAATTAATGATAATTTCAATATACAATAATTTTTTAATATATGTATAGTTGTAATATAATACTATTAATTTGTCTTGTTAATTTTTTTGGGTTAAGTTATAATTATTTATACCCTTTAATATAATAATTAGTTAGTACTAATATATTATTTTTGGGTATTTGTTAATATATGTATATTAATATATATATACTACAATTATTATTAAGCAAATTAATAATAATTTAAACATAAAATAAATTTGTAATTTTAATATTTGCAATATAATACTATAAATATTAATATTATTATATACTTATTATTATTATTATTATTATTATTATTTAAAAATATTAGAAAGATTACAACCTAGTAAGAAGATGCATTTTTCACCACTTTTTCTGAATTAACATATGGGCGCAATTATTTAGTTGCGCCCCTAAGAAGATGCCTTTTTTGCAGATAAGTCTGAATCTTGCACGATTTTTTTTCAGATGAGGGGTCCACCTGTCCCCTAAATGAACAAAATATATACAACAGCACCTTTCTTTTCTTCTCTCTCCAACCATTATTTCAATCTTATCTCTTCTTCCCCCAACAACCCCATTCCTCTACACAAACCCTAAATCAATTTTTCACACTTTTCCTCCCAAAATCTTACATATAAAATGTTTATTATTAGTTTCTACACTGGAGGATCCATCCAGAACGGTCCTCATGGTGTGCATTACTCGAAAAAAGCTACCGGTAGTTTTACGGTGAATGACGACATAACACTCGGTGAACTGGAGACGGAGCTGTACCGATGGATGGGGATTTCAAGTTCAACACATGCTTTAGAGATATCAGGGAGGTTCAATGCCGGATTACAGCTAACTCCTCCGGTAATATTCTATACTGAGTTACAACTGTCGAGTAATGATACTTGGAGACTAATGGTGAACCATTCGGTTCATCCTGGTACTGTTGCAATGATTGAGTTGTACGTTGAGCCAAAAGTTCTTCGATATACAACAAATCAAGGTTTTTCGAGTGGCAGTCGAGGTCATGAGATCCTAAACCATGGTTGTGCAAGCGGTAGTCGAGCTACGGAAACCCTAAACCAGGGTTGTGCAAGTGGTAGTCGTGCTTATGAAACCCCAAATGAGTATGTTGAGCCAATAGCTTGTAGAATGCCAGATACATATCTTCGTACCAATTGTTATGAACCGAATGCAACTTCAAATCGAAATCAATTGATTCCAGAGGAAGAAGAGGATTATGAGGATTTCGAATTTAATGTTGGGTTGGATGAAATTAACCCAGCAGAACGGGTTGAGATATTAGTGAACCAAGATGCAAGCCCAATTGGAAATACGTGTGGTAATGATGCTTTCATGAATATGGATTTTACACCTTTCAAAGACCCTAATTACAATTCTGAAGAAGAGACTTATCTGACCATGACAACATGGCCATTACGGGACCGAACCGATTCTCATCCAATAGCTTCGTGGAATAATATTAATGCAATCATCGATATAATTGGTGATGGCAATTACTTTGACGACGAAGGGTATGTCACAAAAGATGGTTTGGCAGTGGGACAATGTTTTCTGTCAAAGGATCATCTAAAATGGGTTGTGCATGATTTTCACATCAAATCGAATCGCACGTTTAAGAAGAGAAAGTCCAATAAAAGCGTGTATACAATCGAGTGCACCGACCAAAATTGCAATTGGAGGTTGTATGCATCAAGAAGGCTAAGTGATGATGCTTTTATTATTAATACAAGGCAAGGTCCGCATGAATGTGTTATGTCGGGAGATAGGTTGGAGCATCCGCACAAAATCACATTCTATAAGTTGGTCAAGTACTTTGCTGAAAGGCGAGCAAAAGCAGAAAAAGCAATTGAACAAGGTTTCCTCTTCTCCCCCAAAATCCAAGCGTTACTAGAGGAGCGAAGATTAAGGGGAAATACACATACGGTGCGAGCGTACCGGAATGAGCGAAAATATGAGGTTCAAACAGGTCAAAGATTCGTTGGAAACAAGATTAAAGGAAATAGAATACATACAGTGCGGTTAGAAGTGCCCGGAGGTACATGCACTTGTCAAAAACCGCAACTAACTGGTATCCCTTGTTCTCATATCGTAGCATGTTGTGCTCAAGGGGGCATAAGTAGCAATTTGTGCGTATCTCATGTTTATCGCGTTCAAGAGTTGATGGCAACATGAACGCCAGAATTTGAGCCATTCGGAAATTCTGACACATGGCCTGAAATTCCACGACCAAAGCTAGTGCCTGACCTGACAAGGTATGCTGTTAAGAAGGGGAGACGTCAACATATACAGATTAGAAATGAAATGGATGAAGAGAATACACATCGACAAGCATACACTTGTGGGCGATGCAAACAGACGGAACACAGCAGGCGCACCTGCATTGCACCCCCAAACGACGAAGGTAATACTAGTATTATTTATTTCACAAAACAACATTGGTTTCAATTTTGTAATGCTTGAGATTTCGTTATCGCAGGTAATTAGCAAGGAGATGATGAAGCTTGTTCTTTTATTTAGTTTAAGATTATGTAATTTTGTTTTATGCCTTGGAGACTATTGCAAAATATTTTGTGTTTGAGGATTTTATGAACTTTAATTTATGTTATTATATCTTAATGTGGTTTGAGAATATACTTTCATTTTGTTATATCTTCAATATATCATAAATTTATTATTTCTTGTAATATATTGTGTATAAATAACATATGTAATATTTAATAGTATTATATTACAACATATGTATTACCTGTTTCATATTTATCATTTTGTTATTTAATAGTATTACATATATTGTATATCATCAATTTATGTTATTTAATATTATTATATTACAACATATGTAATATTTATCATTTTGTTATATCTTCAACATATGTATAAATTTATGTTATTTTGTGCTGAATAATAATTATAGTATAATTATAGTATATATATATATATTAATATACATATATTAAAAAATACTAAAAAATAATATATTAGTACTAACTAATTATTATATTAAAGGGTATAAATAATTATAACTTAACCCAAAAAAATTAACAAGACAAATTAATAGTATTATATTACAACTATACATATATTAAAAATTTATTGTATATTGAAATTATCATTAATTTGCTTAATAATAAATATTATATGAATATACTACTTTTATTGATATATTAACAAATAATCAAAAATTATATATTAGTACTAACTAATAATTATTATATTAAAAGGTATAAATAAAAACAACTTAACAAAAAAAAAATTCAGAATCACTTAGGGGCGTGATTAATAGTCGCGCTCCTAATTGCCCGGGCCCACAACTGCAAAAACACATGCAGAATGCCTTGATTTCAGGGAAAAAACAGAATCTCCTTAGGGGCGCGACTATTAATCGCGCTCTTGGCTCTCTGTGCAATTTTTAGGATGCCTCTGACCCTATCTGTTGAAATTGTTTGCTGCATGACCATCTGTGAAAATTTTCCGTTTTTAAGGTAACTGCCTGCCAAAAAAAAAGTAGTGATTCATAGACGGCACAATTAGATCGAAGTGATTTTTATACAGTCCTGTTTGGAGCGGTTAATTTTTTTTTTTTTGCGCAACAGAAGGCTTCATTTAATTTGAATCGTCAGATTAAAAATCAACTTCCATTAATACTAATATGATTCAAAAAAATTTATAATATTAAATCAGAAATGTTGACGGCTAAAGTTATGGTCTAGTACGAAATGCAGTCTTCTGCTGCAAAAAAAAAGTTGTAGCGTATTGTGTTACTAGCAAAAAAAATCGAGTGGAGACGGAGATGGGAGACAAAACGTTGGTATTTAATTTTTTTTTTCTTTTTTTCATTAAACTTATCAAATTCATCAAATAGGAGTGTCTAAAAGAACTTGATTAAATAGTTTCCAATTTTACGCACTGAAAACATTGTAACTCGGCTATTATATATATAGTAATTGAATTTGATAATTCTATCATGAATAATGTTTGGTAGATATCATATTTGATATTGACTATCGATATCGATGTTATTATACACATTCAGTTGAGTTACTATGTGTATTATTTGAGTTATTATTTCATGTTATTTTTGTACTGAAAAAATTATTATGAATGTTAACAAAATAATGTGTATAATAACTTAAATAACATATATAATTATTTTAGTACAAAAAATAACATGCATAATAATTCAACTAAATATGTATAATAATATCGATATCAATGTTGATATCTACGTATCAGCTCTCTATCTATTGTTATCCGCAAAATATAAATTCAAATTATTCAATCTGATATCCTCACGAGATTTGGCTGCTCAAAATAGTCCGAGTTAAACGAGCAAATCGAAGTCAATTGACCTGACCTCTCCATTTCTAAGTTGCAGTTCTTGTCGTACCAAACTGGAAGAAAATAAAAAAAAATGACTAAATTAAAAAAGTAAATAAATAAAATGACTAGCAGTCTAGCATTGACTGGTGGGTCCAGTTGTCACGTGACCCTCATATTTCATGAATCGGATCTGGTGTTGCGCGGGACGGTATAGAACAGTATTTGGACCATTCGATATTCACTAATTGCATCAAGATTCGTGCCAAAGTATAAATATCTCTCTGATTTTCATCGCTGACGGTCGATTGCGAAATTAGCAGTCGATCCAGACCGTTCATTTGCGGTAGCGCGGTACTGCGCTACAGCGGATTCGGAACCCATATTTCAGGATCATGTAGCTTGTACTGATGTAACATAAATACCAGGTTATTTTAAGTTTGGATCACGTGTAATATGTTGACAAGCATAGAACATGTAGGTTAATTTATTGGTAAGGAGTTTATAAATATGAATGATAAGGTGTTGGACGGTCACAGAATTTACAACATGATTTTTTTGTACTTTTTAAAACCCCCAATTATAAGAATATCTTGAAAAACTGTTCATTGAAGTAATTTTGAAAACTCCTAACAATGTTAGCTTGTTTAATGAGAGAGTAACTCAAAGATTCAAAATCCTTTGTATTGATAAGTTCATAACTGAAACAATATTCAAATTAAATACATAATATGTAATGTTCCAAAGAGTAATGGAGATAGATGTTATCAAGTATCATTTTTTTAATAAAAAAAATATGAATGCATCTTATGTTAAGGCTTTGTAATGTTGTTCATTTAAAGTTTAAAACCAAGAAATTTTAATTTTCAACTGCTATGTGTCTAGTAAATTATCTGAAAAGCCTCCAAATCTTTCCTAAGAAAAAAATAAACATTGCAATCATTGATATCAAATACCCTAATTTCCAAAGTAAATTCTGCCATGTACTACCACATACATACCCATTAATTTCTTCATAGAAGATCCGAATTGCATATCCTAACCCTTCATAGGAGGGAATTGTATCTGCTGCTCTTATTGAGCAAGAGCAGAATCTTGTTTTTCTGATTTGGACCGTTAAATTTCAGATTTAAAACTTATAAAATATACAACCTCTGATTGTCAATTTGTGAGCGATCCGATTCAAATTAGACGATCAAAATCGAAAAGATCAGAATCCAACTTTTATAAAAAAGAGCAGCATATCCTAACCCTTCATTGGAGCTGTGTGTAGGTCGGAAGCTTCTCAATTCCAAGGAATTTTCCCCAAAACATAGCTTACTCGGTCTTTTGTCTTTTGCACGTTGATCCTCTTTTCCTTATTTATTTATTCAACAGTTGAAGTCCAACATGACACCTGACCTGACCGGTGATAAACACCGCGTTGCGTTTTTTTCATAATAAAAGGAAATAGAAAAAAAAAATCAAAAGACGCTGTTTTCGTATTTCTTTAGTGCCGACCTGACTAAGCGAGCAGTTTCATCATCACCTCTATCTATCTCTTTAAAAGCAAGCATACCTTTTTTCATCTTCTCTCTTTCTTTCTATCTCTTATCTGTTTATTAATTTCTTTCTACGCTGAGAGTCAGAAGTTGGCACCCACCAGGCCACCAGTAGTTTCTCTTTTCCTTTCCTGCGCTTATTCATCTGCAACGCTTGAGGTAATTCTTGATTCTATTTCGTGGTTTTGTTCCAAGATCGTTTTTTTTTGCCCGAATTGACAACCATACAGTTTCCCCGAGTACCTGGTTAGCTGTGATTGGTTACATTTTTTGCCTATCAAATTGCTCAATAATACAAAAAGGACAAAACAAAAGGTGCTGTTATATGAAATAATCATAATCATGAAACGTTTGAAAAGATAATGAGGAAGGATTTTTTAGATAGTAACTTGAGATGTTATCATTTCCATTCTCTACTGCAGGTTGGGAAATTTTGGTTAACCCATCCATGCAATCTGATTCCTGATTCCTTCATCTGATGGCACAGGATTACAACACCGAATGCTCTGATTGCCTTTGCTGTTCTCATCCCACTTCGCTCATTCGCAGTTTCCCGGTTGTACAACCAGATAATCCTCAGAACCCCTTCGCTGTCAACCCAACAGGGTTGCAAACCCCGTCTCTCTCCGTCTCCCAGAAAGACTGCCAGACAGACTCTATTTATACATCCCCAAGTGGTTCATGTGTGTCGGAGGACCTTCATGATTTAAAGAACCGGCTATTGGAGATTGAGAAAGCAATGCTCGGTCCAGATTCAGACGAGGCCACTAACTCTCCCTCTGCAACATATGCTGAGAATAAGTGGAAGGAAATGATGGAGATCGTGGCGGAAGGAAATTTGAGGCAAACACTCCTTGCTTGTGCTCGTGCCGTTGCGGATGGTGATAATTTGATGGCTAATTGGCTGATGACCGAGCTCGGGCAGATGGTGTCGGTCTATGGGGAGCCTCTCCAGAGACTTGCCGCTTACATGCTCGAAGGCCTTGTGGCTAAACACGCTTCCTCGGGTAGCTTCATCTATAACTCTCTCAAGTGCAAAGAGCCGCCTCCTGGCTCAGATCTCCTTTCCTACATGCGCATCATCTATGAGCTATGCCCGTATTTTAAATTTGCCTATCTATCAGCCAATGGTACGATTATGGAAGCAATGAGAGGTGAAAAACAAGTTCATATTATAGATTTCCAGATTGCTCAGGGAACTCAGTGGATAGGTCTAATCCAGGGCCTTGGAGCATGTCCTGGTGGGCCACCGCGCTTGAAGATTACTGGTATAGATGACCCAACAAATGCATATGCCCGAGGTGGGGACCTCAGCATTGTTGGACGGAGGCTGTCTCAAATTGCGGAGTCGTGCAAGGTACCTTTTGAATTCCATCCAGTTGAGATACCCGTTTGTGAGGTGCAAATCGAGCATTTTGGAGTGAAACAGGGAGAATCTGTTGCTGTTAACTTCATTCTGCAGCTACATCACATACCAGACGAGAGTGTGGATGTAGTAAACCACCGTGACCGCACATTGCGAATGGTTAAAAGCCTCTCCCCCAAAGTAGTTACCATACTAGAGCAAGAATCCAACACCAACACAGCCCCTTTCTTCCAACGTTTTGTGGAGACTTTAGACTACTACAATGCAATGTTCGAGTCGATAGATGTTACCCTGCCAAGGGAGAACAAGGACAGGACCAGGGTGGAGCAGCACTGCCTAGCGAAGGAGATTGTTAATGTCATAGCTTCTGAAGGTGCCGAGAGGGTGGAGAGACATGAGCTCTTTGGAAAGTGGAAATCTCGCCTCAGCATGGCCGGGTTCTCTCCAGTTCCCCTCAGCCCCACAATTCATGCCTCCGTCCGCTCACTTTTGCTCAAGTATCACAGAAATTACTGGTCTGAAGAAAGAACTGGTGCTCTTTTCCTTGGATGGAAGAACCGCGACTTGGTTGTCGCATCTGCTTGGAAATGAATCCACTGTTCTTGGAGACTTAGTTCTATGGTTCATAGCTGTTGTTATAGCTATACTTCAGGAGTTATTGAGTAGTATCAAGTATTCTAATTTAGTGATTATGTTGTAAATGGAGAAGTTACCTAGTTGGTTGGTTTATTATGTGTGCATTTATTCCTTATGCTCCTTTTCTTTTGACATAATTTCGGGTAGTGTGATTTATGACAATCCAACAAGTTAATTACAAATAATACAACGGGCTGACGGTTATCCAGTGATATTTTAACATTGAATCATGTTTTCTTTTCTTTTCTTTTTGTTCTGTAAGTTGTATAATAATAGAAAGCCTAATTTTTGGGGAAAAAATTGGTTCCAAATTACCCCTATCAGATCCATTTTTTTGAAAATTTTGGTCCAATAAAAACCTATGTTTTAGTTTCAAATTACCCCTAATAATAATGATGTACAACTTCAAATCAAATCGGAAAAATCCTCCTTCCCTTCAGTCTCAGAATAAGTTCAGTTGCCTCTCCTTCTGATGCAGTCTGATTAGCATGTTTGACTAAAATGATACCATATAGTTCTAGATAATTTTATTAGGCAAAATACAAATGCAGTAATAAAACTTAAAATCTGATTCATTAGTATTGTGTACTGGTCGATAGTCTGAAATTTCTGTTAAATTAAGAGAGGAAAACATACACAGTATATATAATTTCCACTCACATTGTCAATTTCTCTGAAGTATTCCATTTTCGATCAGAAAGGCAGTAACAGAATTTCATGATTTGTCACAATATTGTTTTCAAACCTTACTATGTAAAAAAATAGAAAGTCAAAGAGTTAGCATTAACTAATAATAAAATGTTTGAATGTACATTCTTATGAACACAAGTTGTTCTTGACACAATCTTCACATTGATAGCATGCTTGATGTGGTGTTTATATTTTGTATCCAGGTGCTTATATATTTTTATTCAAGTGGTTATATTGTATTAAGTGCTTAAAATTCTTATAGCAGGTGTTATATTTGATAACATGTGTTTATGTCTTGTATACAGGTATATATGTTTTGATATAAAGTGTTTAAATTTTTTCTAATGTATAAGATGCAAATGGTAATATTTTGTACAAAAGCGTTTATATTCTGGTCAGATGTTATATTTATATGCATGTTTGTTTTTGAAACATGTACCTAATGAACGACTTTATTTGAAAACAAATTAAAATGAAAAAAAGAGATTAAAAAATAGTTGAAGACCAAAAACAAGGAAAAAAATCACCAGAACAATTCTCTGAATGCGAGCAGTCGAGGAAGAATCTATTTTCTTTTTCGATCCTATCAAGATGGAGTGATTCGAGATGATGGAGTGTAACACTCGTGTTTGGATGGATATTGCTGAATAAATGTTGTTGTCCAATTTATATTTGGAGCAAGTGCCAGATCTAAAAGTGAAATATAATATTTGTAGCACACTACTATTATTATAGCCTCCAGTTTATATCGAATAAAAAAGAAAAACCGTTATTAGAAGAACAATAATATTTTTGAAATTAATTTAAAACCTATTAAATCGGACCTACAAAAATATCGCTATATATAATAATTGTCAGAAAAGCTCTTCAGAACATTTAAAAGCGGACAAAAAAATTGCCCCGCTATAAAAGAACCTCTGATAGCGACGCTAGGGACAGATTCACTATAATAGCTCATCTATAATAGCGGTGCTTGTCAAGGATCCGCTACAATACATCTTTAAAAGCAAACTCTCCTAATAGTCCGCTATTAAAGGTTATTTTTAAAAGCAGATAAAGGTTGAAGTCCGCTATAATTGTATTAGAGCAATCATATTCAACAGCGAGTCATTCATCTTCTTCCTTATTTT
The DNA here is from genome assembly GCA_964058865.1 of Eleocharis quinqueflora. Lineage (NCBI taxonomy): Eukaryota > Viridiplantae > Streptophyta > Magnoliopsida > Poales > Cyperaceae > Eleocharis > Eleocharis quinqueflora. The sequence goes on along the minus strand of CAXKVX010002994.1, from coordinate 58,390 downwards.
CCTATGCGCCAATCCATGAGATGCATTTACAGCAACCACCATTTCTTCAAAAACTCCATTAATACACCTCCAAAATCTCAAGAAAATTAGCCCAACTCTAATAAAAAACCACGAGATCATTCATTTATCAACTCCTTCTCTGATTTTATTGAGGTAAAATTTATTATTTCATTACATTAATTTGCAAAAAATTCACATTTTCAATTTGCATAAATTTATATCTATGTGGTTGTATTTATAATTTAATTTCTTCATAATTGTGGTTTTTGCTTAATTAACTAGTTAATTAAATAACACCACTTGGAGGGGTCGAGGAAGACGGGAGCACTGTAGCACAACTTCGTCGGAGTTTTCTTCAAATTTATTGAGGTTAATTTCATTATATATATATTTCAATCTTACGAAAAGGAATTGATGATGTGTATGAATAGTAACTTAATTGCATGGATATATTTTGTTCGATATTGTCATATACTTCGTTCGGAATTAATACAATAGGGATTAATCTTGAATAGTCTCCGTTTGGGACTGCTCTTTGAACACTTTGTCTCATTTATGATTAATGAACATATGATAGTTGCAATCTAATGTTTGCGGAGAATTCAGTTCGATATTTCCCCAATTGTTCTCACGAATACGTGCGTACATGCAAATGTGTGTCGACGTATTCGGAGAGCTGAGGGAAATGCTGTCGGATTTTTCGCAAACACTAAATTGTAACTATCGTATGTCCACTAATGAAACAAAGTGTTCAAAGAGTGGGTTAGAATGGTTGGTCAGTCCAAAATCTTATGTGGAGCTCTTGATACCCGTACCTTGTAATTAACATGGAAATAATTTATTTTTCAGATGGATCATCGTAGAATGTGGATGCATGGGGAAATGAAAACAGCTGAATACTTGAGAGGAGTTGGAGAATTTATGAAGTGTGCCGGATAATATATGAAATTACGAGGTGAAAAGACACTTCTATGTCCGTGTTCGAAATGTCAGAACATGATTAGGCATAGGGAGGTCGATGAAGTTGAACTGCATTTGATTAGGAATGAATTTATGAGATGAACCACATTACATAGCGTGCTTTCTTGCTCTCTTGCTCTTACTCTTTTTTTTACTATATTTGCACATTATTGCTTGAATTGCTCAATTGCTTTAGTATTTGCTTGATTAGACTTTAGCTAGGTGATTAAGGTTATAAAGTAGCACATGAATTGTTAAACGCTTCCACATTCATTTTAGACTTTTAGGCTTTATTACCAAAATAACAAATATGTCTCTTGTATGTTTGGAATATTCAAGTAATGATATCAATAGGCCTCTTGGTTAAATATGATTATGATACATGCAATTTGATTAATGAGTTAATCATATATCATAATCATGTTTTGGAATACCAAGTATAAATGTATAAGCCTATATGAAAATGACTATGGCTTGATATGTGATATCATGAGATATAGAATTGAATACAAGCAATATGATTGCTTATTTAGGATCAAGACATTATGTCTATATTTATTGAGTGATTATTATATGCATGCTAGGCGTCACTAATAACTTGTGTAGTCTAAGAAGAGTTTTATACATTAGTACCAATAATATAGAATCATATAGATCATACTCTAAAAGCTTGATACTTTGAGACTTCATGTAGATGATGTCTAAATAAGTTATGGAATTAAAATGCATATAAATGTTATATGATTTTGATTTGCTTGTTCAAAATGATTGAATGAGAAGGAAATAATAACTAAATTATATTTTGTATATTGGATATGAAAATTAATCAAGTGGATTAATTAAGAGCAAGGCAAATTAATTATGCATGAATTAATATTACATATTAATTAATTATGTATGGAGACACATGAATTAATTAATTAATTATTGAATGAAAACAAAATAAATATTTGGAGGTTTCTAATTGTAAAATATAATCAATTATGAATTGGTTAAGTTCACAATTAATGCATCATTTGATAATATGATTATATACGATAAGTTTTGATGGTTCAAAGGTGTTTTAAGCCTTGGTCAAACATGTCAAATGAGATGGACGTGATCGAACTTGATCAAAGGAGTAATGATAGGTGTAGGAGTTAGCTTATAGAAGGAGAAAGGATCTTGAATGTACCAATGGTCCATTGGAACAAGGAAGAGCGAAACATCACCTCATTCTTTCTAAACTCAATATAGACCACTATATTAAAAGGATGAGATTGTAATTGCATATTATATGCCCTTTCTTGAATATATATATACTTGATTTCTTCTCTCGCTCTTCTCATTCCACTTCTCATTTGCTTGATCTACTTTTTTTCTCCTCATTTCTCCACTTTTTCCTTGAGGCCGCAAGCCTCCTTAGCCGAACTTGAGTGGTGACCGACCACCACCTCCCTCCTCCCTAGGTTGCCGCCACCCCTTGGTTGTCGCCGCCTCTCCACCTAGCTGAGCCACATCTCCTTGGTGGCGGCTTGAAGGCTGACAACTAGAGGAGCTATCTCTAACCGGCGTGTTCATGTTTTGAACTTAGCTTCAAATCAAATACAAGTTCTTGGAGAAACTTTAAAATTTTGATTCGAAGCTTTGACTTGGTTAGATTGATTGATCGAGCCTTTCTAGCATAAGGTCGATCTCTCAATCTCAAAGAAGGCTTGGATGGACTCGAAGGAACTTCCACGTGATTGAAAGCAAGATTTACATGGGATGAAAGCATATATGTGTGCTCTAGAACCAAAAGTTGGTTTTGTAGTTGAGTCAATAATTGGTGACTTATGTCATTTTTATCATGAGTTATATATCATCATAGTTTATTCTAGAAGTCTGTAACTTGAATTATGAAATATTATTTGTCAAGAATAATAAAACTCTAAATATCTCTAACCAATGATAATTAGCATGGTATTCTAATTATCGGTATAATGTTAGTATGATGATTAAATGTTGGTCAAGTTTCATATATCAAAGGATAAGAGATTTGTTTAATCTCATGGGTGCTTGTTTGGAACAAGGCACTAGATGACCATGATATGAAATATGTTAATGAGATTCACGGTCATTTATATTTCATGAGTGTTCAATTAATATCTAAGATGTTTAGTTTTGTCGTATGGAAAATACTTATTATTAATATCATCAAACGCCTGCCTTAATCAGGAGTTATAAAGATGCTATTATAATATAGTACTACCTATGAAGAAGTTCTAAGACATCAAGACGATAATATGTCCCTTGTGTGTTTGGAATACACAAATAATAATTGTCGGGAATAATTCAATTAGGGTATCACATCAAATAACCATTCCTTAATCTAACACAATTTGCAATTCAATTCAATTAACGAAACCATTGCGACATAAATGAGATAAAAGAGCGAAAGCATTTTACTTACTTTCCATCTCCACCAGTCATCTCCGGTCTCTAATCCAAGCGACGATCGAGATGTCTTGAAACTTGTAGCGCCTTGTCACGTGTGTTTTCCGACGGATCCTTCCAAACATCTCGAGGGGGCTATCTTTTCTTTGATGGTCATGAAATTCTCGACAAAGTAAATGCTCTTAATGGAGAAGAGTGTGGTAGCTATGCACAACACCTGTGCCTTAATCACAGAAAATTATGATCTCTCGTTACTCCCTAAGTTTGTATCTCGGGTCAAAGTGTATCTCGGAAAGATGCCGAATTAATTATCAAATATTCATCAAATATTTGTAATTATATTCTCTCCAATTCTTTTTCAAATTCTAGTATTTACTACTGTAAATACATCCACGAATTTGATATAAAATACATTTTATTCAATCAGAAAGATAACGAGTGATCTAGGCATTGAAATCATGCCTTACAGAAGGTCTCTTGCGGCCACAATAAATCTCATTGTGGTCGCAATAGACTTGACAATTCCACACTTGGCAACATTCTGCCAGGTGTCTTGCGGTCGCAATAAATCATGCCAAAATGGCATATTTATTACCTTATCTTCCCCTATTGTATTGTGACCGTAATAGATCACGATTTCTGTTGTTTTTCTTGGGCTTTGATCCAAAACAAGTTGGGTTTGGCCAAAACAATATTTCTGACTTTACACTAAGACTCATATATATATATATATATATATATATATATATATATATAAATATATATATATATATATATATATATAAATATATATATATATGAGCATGGCTAAAATAATATGCATAGTACACCCCATTTTGTACTATGCATATAGATATAGGTCATTAAATTGAGATTTAAGTTTCTCAATAAATTCTTCATATGAAAATATTGTAGGAAATCAAATTTAGTGATTTTTAGAGCTTTCTAGCTATTTTTTAAATATTTTTTAAAAACAGTCCAGATTTAATACTACAAAAGTGCCATTTCTGGAATGTTTTTAAAAAATATTGAAAAAATAGCAAGAAAGCTCTAAAAATCACGAAATTTTATTTCGTACAAGATTTTGATATGAAGAATTTATTGAACAACTTAAATATCAATTTAATGACCAAATTAAATACAAATAAGCGCATAGTACTAGAGTTCTCAAAAAATCCGGGCGGGTCTACCCGCCCGTGGATCCGCCCGTGTCCGGACCGTGCCCAGATCCGATCCTACCCGTGGATTCCGGATCCACGGATCTAGCACGGGTCGGGTTGGCCCCAAATCTCCCAAATTCGTCTGGACCCGTGCCCGTGTAGACTCGTGCCCAACCCGTACCTGACCCGTGCATAGATCCGTCCGTACCCGACCCGTGAATCCGCCCTACCCGACCCGTGAAACCGTATCCAAACCCGTGGAATCGGTCTACATAAACCTCATATTATATTAAAACTTCAGTACTTATGGCTCACATACTTCAAGTACAAGCAAAACTTTCTTTCCTTAACCTCTAAAACCAACGCAGTTCACAAGAAAAGTCAATTAATGCCATAAATGCTCTGACCTAGCCTAATTGTCCCAGCGCAAAAAATGGGAAAAAGATGACAAAAGCCTGTAGGCATACGCAGAAAATGAGGTGCTGGGGCCCACAAGCAATTAAGACACATCAAATGTATTTTGCTATATAATCTCGGTGCATGTGGACCGTGAGGTGCAGGATTCGTAAGTCAGTAGACATAGGCATGCAACACAGATAGATGTGTTTAAAAAAAACCGGCGGATCCTTATCCGACCCACACCGATCCATGTCCGACCCGCCTAGACCCGCCTGGACCCGATTCGCTCGGGTTTATCACGGGTCGGGTTGAGGGTTTTGGGTTCGGACCCGTGGAGAGCCGCCCCGTTGAACCCGTGGATCCGTGGATCCGTAAATCTGTCAAGGGTCGGATCCACGAGTACCCGACCCGCCCCGTTTGAAATTCACTGCATAGTACGTTATGTGGTGTACTATGCATATTATTTTAGCCATGCTCTATATATATATATTAATTGATCATAATCAGTCCATCAATAATTATAATCAATTTAGGTAAGTTCTATATGCATCTGTGTCCAAAATCTTGGTGAAATACATATAATGCCTTGTATATTAATTAATCACATTTAGCGGCATTTCCAACTGTTACTCCTCGTAACATTAGTGACAGTACGTGACATGTATGTAATCATATAATACGTAGTACAACTTAATTTGTTGGAATTGACTTCTCAATTCCAACAATAATATCACTGGGCCTCTTGGTTAAATATGATTATCATACATGCAATATGATTAAGGAGTTAATCATATATCGTAATAATATTTTGGAATACCAAGTATAAATGTATAAGCCTATATGAAAATGACTATGGCTTGATACATGATATCATGAGACATAATTGAATACAAGAAATATGATTGCTCATTTAGGATCAAGACATTATGTCTATATTGATTGGATGGTTATTGTATGCATGCTAGGCATCACTAATAACTTGTGTAGTCTAAAAGAAATTTTAGACATCACTATCAATAATATAAAATTCTAAAGGTCACACCCGGAAAGCTTGTTACTTTGAGACTTCATGGAGATGATGTCTAAGTAAGCAAAAGGAATTAAAATTTATATAAGTGTTATATGATTTTAATTTGCTTATTCAACATGATTGAATAGGAAGGAAATAATCATTATATTATGTTTTGTATATTGGATATGCAAATTAATCAAGTGGATTATTTAAGAGCAAGATAAATTAATTATACATGATTATGCATGAATTAATTTTGCATATTAATTATGTATGGAGATACCTGAGTTAACTAAAGAGAGCTAAATAAATGTTTTGAATGGTTTCTAATTGTGAAATAAAATCAATTTGGAATTGAAAGGTCACAACTTATGCACCATATGATAATATGATTATATATGGTAAGTTTGGTGATTTAGAGGTGATTTTAGCTTTGGTCAAGGATGGTCAATGGTGAGGAGTAGTGCATGAGGAAGTGTAGTCGCTTGAAGAAGGGGAAAAGATTTTGAATAGGCATTTGGTTCATTAGATCATTCTAATGAGTTATTACCATCCTAACCTTTCTAGATCAATCTAGTCCTTATATTTAAAGGTTAAGATTGTAAATAAATTAGATACTAAAATCTTGATTATATATTCTAAAATCATTCTCTCTCCTCCTCATTCCATCATTCCCTTGATACACTTTCTCTCTCCTCACTTGATCTATCTTCCTCTCTCCCCTTGCACCTAGCCGAACCCTAGCTAGGCCACAACATCCTTGGACGATCAAAGCAAGGAGGTGCCTCCTCCTTGGCTGCCATCACTGGAGGACTTGACGTGTTTCCACGAGTGCTAATAAAGTACCCTAAAACAACGCTAAAAGAAGGATTGCAAGCGCACAAACCTATCGTTTAGTTTGGGATCGGGTGTCGAATCCACAAGGAACGAGACTTGAGTACCAAATTTATTTCTTTTAATTAGCTAAGCGACAAATTTTGGGTTTTAAATTTAACTAACTAAATTCTAAAATTAATTAAAACAAGAACACTAAAATATGAGAAAGATTAAAATATTTTTGGTGATTCTAGGATTTCGGCATACAAATTACTAGAGGTCATTGGTCTTTGTTTAATAAAAGTTGTACTTTTATCATTTCTTTGTGGGTTTCTAATCCAATATTAGCATTTATCCACTTTCGTGGCTTCGTACCGTACCTAATCAAATCGAATGTCCGCTTTCGCGGTACATTCTCTTAAACTAGGTCCATTATGTTTTATGATTAGCCTAAACACATTTTAGTAATTTATTTTCTCCTTTCGGTGCTTCGATAAATTAACTAAACGAGTTTAGGTCTCCCCTTAGGAACCGACTTCTCCTTTCGGTGCTTCACCAATTCCTACGCTATCTTATGTTATCGGGACTCAAATTACCACCTTTCGATACCTAATTCAAGTCCTAGAAATAAAAACCGTTCGTGTGGTCGAATTAGTCTTTTGGTTACCAATCTAACGTGGCCATTCGTTGAGAGGTATTTACAATGCGATCAATTCGTACCATACAAACAATTAATAATTCAATTCATAAGATAGACAAAGATCAAATAAAAGTACCAATATTCATTAAACTAAACCAACAACATAGTAACTTGTTACATGCCTAATCCTAGAAAAAGAGTTTAGCCAAGCATGGCACAAAGAACACAAGAGACAAGTACAAATTCCATCGTGACAAATCAAAAATAAGAATCAAAGAGAGAAATTGATAAAACCCCTGTTGCAAATTCCTCTTCTTGTCCTTAGTCTCATGCACCAAAGTCCACTTCTTCTTTGCCTTAGTCCCTTGTGCCAAAAACCTAGATCCCTAATTCCAAGATTCAAAATAATCCTCAGATAAGTCAAAAGTCCACTTTTTCTCTTTAGAGTTCCTGAAAATTCACAAAAATGCAAATACGGCAGTAACACGTTCTAGTAACAAAACAAGTGCTGAAATTAACATGGTTTAAACAAATTGGATATGTTTTTGGGTCAAACTTTGTACAAATATATCATTAAATATGCAACTATCAAATCCCCCCAAGCTTAAACTTTGCTTGTCCCTAAGCAAATCAAACTCAAAGAAGGTCAAAGACCGGCCTTTAAACTAACCCATCTTGTTTAGAACCATGCCTAAAAGGAAAACTTGTGAATTTGTCAGATTCATAGAATCAAGGTTCAATTGGGGTCAATCTTAAAATAGTAGTTTGGCAATCTTCTTCACCTCACGGGACATGGGTCGAAATGTAGTTAGGTTAGATCGAGCGACTGTTGAGCAAGAAACGACTGAACTCGAAACCTTGAACCCTAGCTTCTCTCACAACGACATATCTAAATCTCCTTTTCATGATTTGTCCCATGACCAAAAGAATGAATATCACGACTTGGCTATGATGCATTGTATGTTTAGAATTACTCAAAACTTTTAGGTTCAACATTTGGTTCCTATACCTATGATCAAATCCAATATATACAAAGATTCAAGATTCATTTTTTTTTTCTTTTTTTTTTTTGAGTCGAGTGATTATGTCCTTGTCTCGTACTGGAACAATACACAATGGCTTGATTTACCCAGACTGTTCAAGGTGTATATTGCATACTTGTACTCATAGCGAAGCTAGCGGAGTATTGATCAACTCGATTATTATATTTTTGTTGTTTTTGCAATTGATTTTTTTTTTGTTGGATCTTTTTATGGCTGGATTCAGTCATAGGAACAAGATTCATTGTTTGAACTCTCAAGTGTTGAAGTAACCTAAACATACAAGGCAACCTAGACAAACGTGTATATCCGATAAGATTAATCATAGTTCAAATCAAGCAAAGTGTCAAATATGCTATTGGTGGTATTAAGCAACCGATTCGGGTCCTAATTTTCAAAATTCAAGTCGTAAAATGGACTAGACGCTACAGATTCTAACCTTCGATTTCAACACACTAGTCCATGAAGTTATACTGCCAAAACAAATTATTAACCGTATGACCCCATAAATTCTTGTATCTCGACCAATTCACATGTCTACCACCAAGCACCTAAGTTACCATGCAATTACACTACATTATCATGCAAGCTACATGAATGCAGATACAATTCTCAATTCTCTTTACACCCCCCAAGCTTAGAAGTGTGCATTGTCCTCAATGCAAGAAATTAGACAAGAGAAGGTGAGAAAGAGAATTAGAGAGCTCACGTAATCAATGTGGTGAAGGAGGTGCATTGAAGCACTGGCTTAACTCGATTGTCTCTGCCGGATGAAACATCTTACGCTTTGATGCAATGTTTTTCTTGGGTTTTGGTGAGATTGACATGGTTGTTGGTTGAGGAGTTGGCAAGAGTTTCGGCTAGTGTTTGAACAACTAACACTGTGATTTGGAATTCCCAAGTGACAATCACAAAAGCGAGAGCTAAAAGATTCCCTGCCACATACCCAAAATGCTATCAGCAAAACAAGAGATTTAGCTATTAGATTGTTGTTTGTACCTTCAGTTTGTCGAATCGTAGGTAGAGAGGACAAGGCAGGGACAAGAAGTCCAGAACGGTCATTGGTGGCAGCCGACAGAGGAAGTTGCGGTTGTTGGAGCAGAAGGTGGCATGGTGACAGAGGACGCGGCAAGAGGTTGGTTCTGCTGGAGGAGGTCGTCTGAGAGAGAGGGTGGCGGCGGCTGGGTAGACAAGGTGGAGGCAGGGGTGAGGATGCGGCGGAGATCTGACGGGGTCGAGAGAGAACGGGGAGGAGGTACACTTGCTTCCCTCCAATTGTCTCTCCTTGAAAATAATGCTTGAGACCTTTTTCATCAACCATAAATGCCCCCGTTTTGTCGCTCCAAATCTCTACTTCGCCATGAGGAAAAACACTTTTCACTTTGAAAGGACCGATCCACCTAAACTTTAATTTGCGCGGAAAGAGTTTGAGGCGAGAATTGAAAAGAACAACCCAATCTCCTTTGTTGAAATCATTTCGAATGGTGCGTTTGTTGTGCCAAAGCTTAGTAACTCTTGAGAGATCGGGTGGCTTGAACTTCTTTGCATGTTGTTCAAGTTTGTCTTGAGTTGCTTTGTATTTCATCCCAACTTCATTCTCCTTGCCATGAAGCTCTACAATCTCATCAAAATTTGAATCTCCTTTTGCTTGATCATGGTTCTTCCTTGCATGTTTGAATGAATCAGTGTTGACATGCTTGTTGAAAATTTCAGTTGTTGAGATATTTGATCTTTCAACCCTACAACAAGTATTATCATTAGAGTAATCATTCATAGGTTTTGCAACATTGAAGTCCATCTTTTCTTCCCCTATTGTCAATGAAAGTATACCATTTTTCATGTCAAGATTTGCTCCGGCGGTAGCAAGAAATGGTCTACCTAAAATGATAGGAACTTGAGCATCTTCTTCCATGTCCATTACAACAAAATCTCCAGGTACAAAGAACTTACCAACTTGGACCGGTATGTCTTCTAGTATACCCAATGGGAACCTAACAGATCTATCGGCAAGTTGTAAAGACATCTTTGTTGGCTTAAGATCTCCAATTCCTAACTTTTCAAACATTGACTTTGGCATAAGACTCACACTAGCACCGGGGTCACACAAGGCCTTTTTGCATTTGACGTTACCAATAGAGCACGGTAGGGTAAAGCTACCGGGATCTCTCAACTTTGGAGGTAATTGGTTAAGAAGTAACGCACTACAATCCACCGTTAGAGCCACAGTTTCACACTCCTCAATTTTTCTTTTGTTGGACAAGATTTCTTTCAAAAATTTAGCATACGAAGGCATTTGAGTGAGAGCTTCGGTAAATGGGATGTTAATGTGCAATTTCCTCAAAAGCTCAACAACCTTACCAAATTGCTTGTCCTTTTTTACCTTGACTAACCTTTGTGGGAAAGGAACCGGGGGCTTGTAAGGGAGAGGATCATACCTTGGTTCTTCTTCCTCGTGTTGACTTACCTCCTCACTTACCTTTGGAGCTTCCTCTTCACTTACCTTTGGAGATTCCTTTGCTGCCGTGACTCCCACCGCGACTCTTGGCAGCGAGTTTTGAGGTGGAATGATCTCACCATTTCGTGTAACGATAGGATTTTCATACTCGAAACCACTTCTCAAGGTGACGACTTTACAATACTCCCTTGGATTGAGCTCGGGATTGCCCGGAAGAGTGTCGAGTGGCCTTGAAGAGGATGATGCTTGTTGTGCCACTTGATTCTCCAACATTTTAATTTGAGTGGATTGTTGCTTCAAGGTTTCTCTCATTTCATCCATCGCTTGCTTTTGATGGTTCATGAATTGTTCCATCATTGCTTCCAAGTTTGATTTTTGAGATGGTTGAGTTTCAAATTGTGTTGGAGCAAAACCTTGTTGTTGTGGCACACCTTGAGTTGGCACAAAATTTTGTTGAGACCGGTTTTGGTTTTGAGGCACCGAACTTTGGTTGTTTTTGTATGAGAAATTTGGGTGATTCCTCCAACCCGAATTGTAAGAGTTTGAGTATGGGTTGTTTTGAGACCTATTGAAATTGTTCAACATGTTGACATCTTCAAAGTTCTCTTGAGGAACACTCAATGGACATTCAAGTGCGGTATGATCACAAGCACCACAAATTTCACAAGAAGGGGCAAGAGTCACTTGATTAACCTTGGAGACACTCAATTGGCTAATTTGGTTTTGAATTGCATCGAGCTTGGCCTTCATGAAAGTCAAGGAGTCTACCTCAAGCAAGCCCGGAGTGCTCTTTGTCGATTGATGGTCGGAAGGAGACCAATGATGTTGGTTCACCGCCATTGTCTCGATCAAGTCATGTGCTCCTTCCGCGGTCTTATTTGCCAATGCACCACCTGCTGCAGCATCAAGAAAATTTCTATCATTACTTTTTAGTCCATCATAAAAAATTTGCACAATATATTGTTTGGCAAGACCATGATGTGGACATAACCTAAGCAAATCTTTAAACCTTTCCCAAGCATCATACAAAGTCTCATCGCTCTTTTGCCCAAAATTGACAATTTGACCTCTTAATTGAGCGGTTTTACTTGGTGGAAAGTATTTGGTCAAAAATGCTTGGGTCAATTGGTCCCAATTGGTGATGGAACCGGCCGGTAAAGAATACATCCAAGCTCTAGCCCTATCCCTCAAAGAGAATGGAAACAACCTAAGCCTAATGACATCATTACTAACACCATTACACTTATATATTTCACAAATTTCAAAAAAAATTGCAAGATGTAAATGAGGGTCTTTGCTAGGTAGTCCGCCGAATTGATTTTGTTGTGCCATGGTAATGAGAGAAGTTTTGAGCTCAAAATTGTTTGCCGCTATGGCGGGTGCCACAATGCCTCCTCGCATGTTGTTCGCTCGAGGAATGACAAAGTCTCTCAAAGGTCGATTCAAATCATCATTGTCGAGAGGTGGGTCATCCGGATTCATGTTGAGAGCCATCTCGGTGTTGAGATTCTTGTCAAGAGATTGAGAAATGAGATTCAACTTTTCTGCCGGGACTCGCGGCGCGACTCTTGGCAGAGGTTGAGACTTAGATCTTGAGACTTTTTTCGTAAAACCTTGTTACCGGTCGACTTGTTCTTTCAGCCAGCTTTCAAAGTCCTACAAGAAGATAAAATGAGAGGTGAGAAGAGTAAAAATAAAATAAAAATGCTTAGTCTAATTGACTTAAAATAAATTTTGATATCAAGTACACTGTTCCCCAGCAACGGCGCCAAAAAGCTTGACGTGTTTCCACGAGTGCTAATAAAGTACCCTAAAACAACGCTAAAAGAAGGATTGCAAGCGCACAAACCTATCGTTTAGTTTGGGATCGGGTGTCGAATCCACAAGGAACGAGACTTGAGTACCAAATTTATTTCTTTTAATTAGCTCAGCGACAAATTTTGGGTTTTAAATTTAACTAACTAAATTCTAAAATTAATTAAAACAAGAACACTAAAATATGAGAAAGATTAAAATATTTTTGGTGATTCTAGGATTTCGGCATACAAATTACTAGAGGTCATTGGTCTTTGTTTAATAAAAGTTGTACTTTTATCATTTCTTTGTGGGTTTCTAATCCAATATTAGCATTTATCCACTTTCGTGGCTTCGTACCGTACCTAATCAAATCGAACGTCCGCTTTCGCGGTACATTCTCTTAAACTAGGTCCATTATGTTTTATGATTAGCCTAAACACATTTTAGTAATTTATTTTCTCCTTTCGGTGCTTCGATAAATTAACTAAACGAGTTTAGGTCTCCCCTTAGGAACCGACTTCTCCTTTCGGTGCTTCACCAATTCCTACGCTATCTTATGTTATCGGGACTCAAATTACCACCTTTCGATACCTAATTCAAGTCCTAGAAATAAAACCGTTCGTGTGGTCGAATTAGTCTTTTGGTTACCAATCTAACGTGGCCATTCGTTGAGAGGTATTTACAATGCGATCAATTCGTACCATACAAACAATTAACAATTCAATTCATAAGATAGACAAAGATCAAATAAAAGTACCAATATTCGTTAAACTAAACCAACAACATAGTAACTTGTTACATGCCTAATCCTAGAAAAAGAGTTTAGCCAAGCATGGCATAAAGAACACAAGAGACAAGTACAAATTCCATCGTGACAAATCAAAAATAAGAATCAAAGAGAGAAATTGATAAAACCCCTGTTGCAAATTCCTCTTCTTGTCCTTAGTCTCATGCACCAAAGTCCACTTCTTCTTTGCCTTAGTCCCCTGCGCCAAAAACCTAGATCCCCAATTCCAAGATTCAAAATAATCCTCAGATAAGTCAAAAGTCCAATTCCTTTTCTTTTCCCTTGCGCAGGTCCTAGGGGAGAGTTGCCAAAAAATGTGTCTTTCCTTTTTTTAATATTTTTCCCTTTTCCTTGCTGTGCCTTGCGCCAATCCAGCAAGTGAGAGAGCCCCCAATTAGAAATGAAATATCTCCTTTGTATAGAAAGATTTATTTCCTATTTTTCTTTGTGCATTCAAAATCAGAGAGAATAATGGGCCAGTTAACTGCAGTCTTCACAAGGAGCTGCTGCCAAGAGTCTTGGCGAGAGTCTTGACAGAAACTTTTTCTCTTTAGAGTTCCTAAAAATTCACAAAAATGCAAATACGGCAGTAACACGTTCTAGTAACAAAACAAGTGCTGAAATTAACATGGTTTAAACAAATTGGATATGTTTTTGGGTCAAACTTTGTACAAATATATCATTAAATATGCACCTATCAGGACTCCACCCTACCCTGTTGCCTTTCGGTGCAGCACCTCCACTGGGCCAAGCCACCTCCTTGGTGGAGTCTTGTATGCCGAAACATAAAGGGATCAAGCCTCCTGCTGATTGGTTTGATCAAGATTGATTCTTGATCCCTCTTTGCTCTCTTGTTTGATTCTTGCTCTTTGATCCTTCTTTTCTCCATCTTTCTTGATCTTAGAGATCAATATTAGGAGTTCATGTGTTGAACATAGCCATTAATTAAATCAAGTTCTTGTTGAGACTGAGATTGTGATTGGAGGTTTGTGCTTGATTACATCGATTGATCAAGGCCTTACTACCATCAAGGCGAATCAATTGATCTTGATGGAAGGCTTGGGTGGACTAGAAGGACCATCCACACCATTGGAGGCAAAATTGTACAAGGAAACCACATTGGAGGTTAAGATATAATTCCTAATCCACTACTACTTGATCTATAAGAAGGTCTTATTGTGCTTGTATTTTTTGCTTGTTTAAGCTTCTTGTGCATGGATTGCTAGAATTTTTTTTTGAAATTAGTAAGCACGAGTAGTAGTTTCTTCAATGGTATCAGAGCCAGGTTAGACTCAATATTCTAGGATATTAGTAGTAATTTGTGGATGAATTGATATGCTTGTCTTAGATTGTTTAAGAATAAAGCTCATGCATGGTGGATGCATGGTCTCTTTTCTTGTTTGTTTCTTTTTATACCTCTCTCATGGTTGATGTGAGTCTTGGTTTGAGAAATGATTGAAACAAGGTTTTGTATAAGTTGTTACAAAACATATGCTTGATTTGGATACATTGGATGCATCACAAGGCTTTTTTCATAAAAAAAGGGATTTTGAAAATTGTGAGTATTCTTTTGTGAAGTTTGCATCTCTTCTTTTTCTTTTCTTTTATTGGAGGTTAATGAGAGCTTCTTAAGTGTGAGAATGGTTATAAAAACAATCTAGTCCATGTTATGAGCTTGTTTGATCCTTACATTAGCTTAGAAACCTCATCTTGGAAAAGGTTTTCTTTTTTCAAGATTTAAAGTGATTAGAAAGAATTAAGGATTTCACATTGGGGATTATGATGATGGGTCGATGAATAACCTTTAATCCATCAAGAATGAAGGATTAGATCCATAGGTTTTCCTAACTCGAGATCATCAAGGGATGAATCCTTTAAGCTAATTCAAGTGAGTTGTGCCTAAAGTTGATATTGTTATAAAGTATATCAAGTAATAATCTTTTTAATAACACGGATATGCTCAAAAGTGATTTGTGCCATCTTTTTGGGATTTTTTTATGAAGTTGACATAATGTTATGCTAGATTTTATCAAAATAATTTAAAAGGTTTTAAATTTGAACTGAAGGGTAGGTTTTGGAATCTACATCTTTTGAATTAAGCATATAAGAAAGGGTTTAGTTTTTCGTAAGCAATCCAAAAAGTTATTAACATGAATTGACCATGTAATGAAATAGTGAGTGGTTTGATATTTTGTAATCCTAGGGTCTAGTAAGGCCGAAAAACGACTGCAGAAGCGTTTAACAATTTCAAGTGTAACTTTTGGACCTTAATCACCTAGCTAAGTCAAGCAAGCAAGTAATATAGCAATTTCAACAATTCAAGTAAGTATGCAAAAGTAGAGTAAAAGAGAGAGTAAGAGTAAGAGCAAGAGAACATGCTATGTAACGTGATTCAGCTTATCAACCAAGCCTACATCCACGGGACCTCCCAATCCAAAATACCTTTCGGGATCGATTCCGCTAAAACTAATGTTTTACAATAATGAAGTCTATCCTAAAGGCTTCAATCATTTGCAAGGGACTACATCGTTCTACAAAGACTAAATGATCTGATTGACAACATAATTAAAGACAATGATGGACTAGCACAACGTAGTTCACTAAACTAATATAATTTCAAAAGTGTTCTCTCGAATTGACAATTCAAGAATTAGCTATCCTAACACACTCTCTGGGTGCAGATGCTGAAGGAGAAGGCAAGTGTGCTCTTTCTGGTGCTCAATTGAGTGCTTGTAAACATGGGGAGGGCTTTCTTAATGCTTCTGGTTCGTATCTCCCAAGTATATATAGGTTGAGCACTTCTTGGAGTCTTGAGATCTTGATGAGGGATGCTTTCGTTATAGAATCTTGCAATTTGTTACAGAACCCGTTGTGATGGATTGGCACTTCCAGTTTTTCCCTTGTTTGCATCTTTGTCTGAATTATGGGCCCTTCTTGATAGGAACCTGTTATGACGGGTAAGGAACCCGTTGTGACGGATTGGCAACCTGTTTTGACAGGTTAGGCTTGTATTACAACAACACAAGGCTCTGCCACAATGGCAATAACAAGAACAAGAACAATGACAAATACAATAACATTGGCAATAACAACGATAATGATAATAACAATGACAACGACAATAACAAGAACAATAACATTGACAATAATAATAAGAGCATGGCTAAAATAATATGCATAGTACACCCCATTTTGTACTATGCATATAGATATAGGTCATTAAATTGAGATTTAAGTTGCTCAATAAATTCTTCATATGAAAATATTGTAGGAAATGAAATTTCGTGATTTTTGGAGCTTTCTAGCTATTTTTTAAATATTTTTTAAAAACAGTCCAGATTTAATACTACAAAAATGCCATTTCTGTGCTGTTTTTAAAAAATAGCAAGAAAGCTCTAAAAATCACGAAATTTTATTTCCTACAAGATTTTGATATGAAGAATTTATTGAGAAACTTAAATATCAATTTAATGACCAAATTAAATACAAATGGGCGCATAGTACGTTATGTGGTGTACTATGCATATTATTTTAGCCATGCTCTAATAATAATAATAATAACAATAATAATAATAATAATAATAACATGCTTTTAAAAAACTTCGTTTTAACCGTTTTAACTTCGTTTTAACTTGAAAAAATCTTTGACGTTGTTTTTGGAAAATAACTGGTTTTTCTTGTTTTTTATGTTTTAACTGTTTTAACTTGGATTAAACCGTTTAAATCTGTTTTATTTGGTTATCGTTAAAACCGTTTTTTATAATTTACAAGAGCAAAAATCCGCATGTTTAGTCATATGACCTCCTAAAAATAGTTCTACTTAACATAACTAATTATACATAAGCAATCAACCGACGAATCCTATCACATGCCTCAGAACAAATTTCTACACTTCTGAATCGACATATTTAACTTAGTCAGGTAGTTACCAGTGTTATGATGGAGTGTTGATTGTTTGGGTATACTGGTCTTGTGTATTATATTGATGCTGGCGTGAGATATTATTATGTTGATACGACTT
The DNA here is from genome assembly GCA_964058865.1 of Eleocharis quinqueflora. Classification (NCBI taxonomy): domain Eukaryota; kingdom Viridiplantae; phylum Streptophyta; class Magnoliopsida; order Poales; family Cyperaceae; genus Eleocharis; species Eleocharis quinqueflora. The sequence goes on along the minus strand of CAXKVX010002994.1, from coordinate 40,888 downwards.
ATGCAATTAGATAATGGAGCTTATAAAAACAAACATTGAAGCACATTCTCAAAATAAAATACATCCTAAATCTTAATTATTAAACATATCACATCATGCATATTTTTAAATGATGAAAACAAAAATAATAACGATAATAACAATAACAATAGCAATAACAATGAGAATAACAATAACAATAACAACGACAAAAATAATAACACAAATAAGAACAAGATAAAAATAACAATAACAATAATAATAACAAATATATTTGAAAAGGTATATCTAACAAATGAAATCAATGAATATTGTGTACTGTGACAGTAATTTTTTTTTCCGGAGGCAAGTAATGCGACAGTATCACTTTGTATTACTTTTATTGAACAAGTATTGCCATTTTATCTATAGTTTTTGAGAATTTAGAGGTAATAATATATTTTCATAGAAAAAGAACATAATTAAGACCGAATTTTTTTTATTAACAAAAAAAAAATAAAAAAAACACGAAACTGGCAAAATTCGAATCAAAATACCAAACTAGCCATTCCGGAATCTGTGATTCCGGAGTTATTCCAAAATCTCTGGCTCCGAAATAACTTCGGAATCACAGACTCTGGAATCTATGATTCCGGATTAATTACGTTGTTGCATACATAGAGAGAGAAGGTTGATTGATTATTTTATTGATAAACATATTAATATTTTAATTGATGAGTTGGGTTGTATTTAGGTAAGTTTTTGTAACTAATTCGACTGCATTTATCGGGATTATAAATAACTTTTTTTAACGTCGCAAATAATCGAGATGTAGATATCCGAGTCTACTTCCACCACGTTGAGTCCGATTTGCGATCGGAGAAACGTGCATCTCAAATTTAGCTCAATCTTGAACTTATATCTTAATTAGTCTTTTTTAGCATGAGTTTGCGCCGGATTCAATTTTGAATTGCTCATTTCTCCGATCGCAAAACAGACTCGACGCAATGGAAGTAGACTCGAATATCTACGGCTTAATGGTTTGCGACGATAAAAAAAATGCTAATTATGATGCCGACGAGCTTAGCTGAAGTTGTTACAAAAAATATTAAGTATGATTAGCATTTTTTTTTACAAACTTCGATTACGCTCTCCGGGATCATAATTAATTCTTTTTCTGATTGCAAGCCATCAAATTGTAGATATTCGAGTCTACTTCCACCACGTTGAGTCCGATTTGCGATCGGAGAAACGTGCATCTCAAATTTAGCTCAATCTTGAACTTATATCTTAATTAGTCTTTTTTAGCATGAGTTTGCGCCGGATTCAATTTTGAATTGCTCATTTCTCTGATCGCAAATCAGACTTGACGCGGTGGAAGTAGACTCGGACATTTACAGCTTGATGACTTGAGACGATAAAAAAAACTAATTACAGTCTCGACGAGCACAGTCAAAGTCGTTACAAAAACTTATCTAAATAGAATCCAAGAGTTGTATTAAATTATTAATATTTTAAAAAATAAAGTTTCAACGTTCAAAAGTTGAATTTTTTTTCATGATTGACCTTAGGAAAATAAATATAATATTTATGACTTTTATTTCAAATCTTTTGTAGCGATGACCATATTTTATAACATTCAGGTTCACATGTCTTTTCTAAACGTCCACATGTTTTGCGAGCAGAATATTTTTTTAGTTTAGAATTTGTATTTCTAAACGTATTCGTTTAAAAAATACATTTGAACCTTAATGTTATAAAATATGATCATTGCTACAAAAGATTTGAATTAAAAAGTCATAAATACTATTTTTATTTTCCTAAGGTCAATCATGAAAAAAATTCAACTTTGAACAGAAAACTTTATTTATTAAAATATTAATAATTTAATACAACTCTTGGATTCTATTTAGGTAAGTTTTTGTAAAGACTTTGACTGTACTCTTCGAGACTATAATTAGCTTTTTTTATCGTCTCAAGTCATCAAGCTGTAAATGTCCGAGTCTACTTCCACCGCGTCAAGTCTGCTTTGCGATCAGAGAAACGAGCTATTCAAAATTAATTCTGACACAAACACATGATAAAAAATTACAAATTAAGTTATAAGTTGATAGTTGAGCCAAATTTTAGATGCGCGTTTCTCCGATCGCAAATCAGACTCAACGTGGTAGAAGTAGACTCGAATATCTACAATCTGATGGCTTGCGACCATAAAAAAGAATTAATTATGATTCCGGAGAGCGTAGTCGAAGTTTGTAGAAAAAAATGCTAATCATACTTAGTAACAACTTCAGCTATGCTCGTCGGCATCATAATTAGCATTTTTTTATCATCGCAAACCATTAAGCTGTAGATATTCGAGTCTACTTCCACTGCGTCGAGTCTGTTTTGCGATCGGGGAAATGAGCAATTCAAAATTGAATCCGACGCAAACTCATGCTAAAAAAGACTAATTAAGATATAAGTTCAAGATGGAGCTAAATTTGATATGCACGTTTCTCCGATCGCAAATCGGACTCAACGTGGTGGAAGTAGACTCGGATATCTACAGCTCGATGATTTGCGACGTTAAAAAAAGTTATTTATAATCCCGATAAATGCAGTCGAATTCGTTACAAAAACTTATCTAAATACAATCCAACTCATCAATTAAAATATTAATATTTTTATTAATAAAATAATCAATCAACCTTCTCTCTCTATGCATCAGCGTAATTAATCCGGAATCTATTCCGGAGTCTGTGATTCCGGAGTTATTCCAGAGCCAGAGATTTTCGAATAACTCCGGAATCACAGATTTCGAAATGGCTAGTTTGGTGATTTTGATTCGAATTTTGCCAGTTTCGTGTTTTTTTAATTTTTTTTTGTTAATAAATTTTTTTTCGGTAATTAAGAAAATGCTGCGGCTGTGAATATAACTTTTAAAATGCCTCTCAAGGAACTCTTAAAAATGGTATTTTTGTATGAGGAGGATGTAACTAAAATCTTCATCTTTCAGTCATTTTTAAAAGTTTATTCACTTAAAACAAAAATTCAGATATCAAATTGATTTTCGTATGTTTTTGTTTGCACACGTAAATATATTGATACTTTTCTTTGAATACAAATTTCACGTTAAAAGTATGAATAATTTAGACATTCATTTTTTCTCAAACTCTTAATTATTCTTTATCAACAGATAATCAAATAAATTTTGGGCTCTCAGAGACAGACGAGTATCGACAAGGACACAAGGTGACATCTTCATATGATATAAGTGGACATTATTTCTGGATCTATGACTATGAGTAGAAACGAAATCATCTGCTGCACTTTTTTTACAGCAGATGGCTGCACTTTGATAAGGACCGTCAGATCTATTCTAAACGATATTGATTTAATGACGATTCTGATTAAAGATCTCTGCTGCAGAAAAAAGTGCAGCAGAGGATACGAACGAGGGCACAAGATTCCAACGGCTATTTCGAGAGCCCGTATAAATTGTTCTGCCGGATCAACATAAAATAATAAATACCATCTACCTGGCTGTTTATGTCGGTTCTAATGAAAAGTACATGTTTTTATTATACTGTACCGCGAGACACGGCACTCGTATCCTTTTATTTGAATCGAAATTATCGAATTGGATTAGGTGTTCGTACTTCTCCAATTCAAATTCCAAGACGCGCTCCTCTCCAATCTAATTCTCTCTTCCACACTATTATCCTTCTCTTCTCTTCGTCTAAACATTGAACACCAGTCAGATCTGACAACGCTGAGAAATGGAGGTACTAAGAGCGCTTAGTCCGGTGGCATCGCCCCGGAGATCGGGCCTCAAGGTCAAATCTCTCACCACAGATACATCTAGATCCAACGACCAAGAGAACACACCTCCCCTCCATCCAAACCTCAAATCAAGCACCATTAGTTCGCCTAGAAAAATCATACCACCTAGCCGTCTCTCGAAATCCCCCCAGAAATCACACATTACTCACTGTCAAGAAGCCTCCAGAGATCTACTTGTCGCTGACGCCGATGCTTCTGTCAAGGTAATTTTGTCTTCTTTTCTGTTTAGTTTCCTCAACTTCGACTTTGCTTTAAATAATTGCACTTCAGAATTTCAATTTTGTAATTATTAGATCATGGACTTTATTTAGGAACGGTTAAAGAAAACCAGCAAAATAGTTTAAAAGTGCTTATTAAAGTTACTTATTTTTTCAAAGTATCAGAGAAAACGGTAATGATTTAAGCATGAAATTTCAATTACTTTACATAAGTCTTTTCATAGAACGTTTTGTGTGCATACGGGTAACATTCTTGCCTTGCTTCACATAAGCTGTCTTTTTAGTTGAGTGAAATTTATTCTTGTAAAGAATTATAGTTGTGGCTTTTCTGTTTCGTAGGTGGACTCATTCAATGTCCTGATCTGCCAGTACTAGACAATTGTAAACAATTATTGTTATAATTTGTACAACTATAGCTATAATCAAGGAATCACCTCTTTGAAATGTCTATACTGTCCTTGAACACTCCAAATGAAATAATGCAAATTGTGCCTCTGGATTAAAAAATTAAATTTTATTGCATAACATCTCAAATTATTGACAAGTGTAAATGGCATATTTATCTTTCAGGTCGCTGTGAGAGTAAGACCGGGAAATGAGAAATACAGAATAGTGCAAAAGGTATCGGGTACATCCATAGAAATTGGTGACCGCACATTTTCATTTGATTCTGTTCTTGGCCCACAGGCTAGCCAGGTTATAATTCTTGCATTTATTTTTCCTTAAATTGATACTTATTTTGTAATTAAATGAATTGACTTAAAAAGTTGCTATATACCAGGAGGAGGTTTTCCAGTCAGTTGGCTTTCCTCTAGTGCAGAATGCTTTGGCCGGATACAATACCTCCTTGATGTGTTATGGCCAGGTCATACTTATAATCTTTCCCGTTACTGCTCATAATTTTCTGTTTGTTTATTTTCTTTTTTCGAACTTAATTATATGCTTGTTGCAGACTGGCAGTGGTAAATCTTACACATTATGGGGGCCTCCTAGTGCCATGGTTAACTGTGGTGGCACTCTTAACACCAATCTCGGTGTGGTTCCACGTTTCTTTAACATGTTATTCTCTGGGATTCAAAGGGTGAGATCCTTTTCTACAACCTTTATATGCTTCAATGATTCTGTTCATTTAGTAATAAAAAATATCCAAATTTCATAAAGAAAAAAAGGAGAAACATGAATATATAAGGCTATGATTTTCTGTTCAAAGTAATTTATGCTGTTGGTTCCTCAATCAGAGGCAAGACGGTGCAGAAGAAAAGATGATGAACTATCAATGCAGATGCTCCTTTCTTGAGGTCAGTATCTTTCTAGGTTACATGTAATATTGGGCTCCTTTTTTTTCTGTTAGTACAGAACTTCAGATTAGCTTTTTCTGTTAACTTTAATTATTTTATTCTTTTTACAAAAGTTGGCCTAGCTACTTACTACTTCTTTTTGGTATTTTCCTTTTGTAGATATATAATGAACAAATAAATGACTTACTAGACCCAACTCAGTGGGACCTTCAGGTAAGATTTGTGCTTTACAAACGAGTTCCTGCTCATTAGACCCCAAATGCTTTTCCTTTGATGAGTCAGATGGGTTGATTTCGTAACAACTAAACTGAATTTAATCATCCAATTTAATCTACTGTAGATAAGAGAGGATAATGTGAATGGCATACATGTGGAGAACCTTACTGATGAATATGTGAACAATGAGGACGACGTTGCCCAACTTTTGATCAAGGTACTGATAGTTGTGCCCTTGATGTTAGTTTGGTGCTGTTCCATATATTTGCCTACATTCGTTTACTCTCCAGGATAAACATCCTTAATGCAAATCAAACTTAAAGTGGCACTTGTATATTTACGGCAATGATTTATATGTTATTAACCTCAGTTTGTTTCTCTTCTATTTTTTTTTCTCTTGCTGATTCACAGGGCCTTGCAAACAGGAAAGTTGGTGCAACAAGCATGAACTCAAAAAGTTCACGTTCGCATGTTATTTTTACTTTCATACTTGAATCTTGGTGCAAGGTACATAATATCCATTTTTTTATACAGGCTAAGAGTCTAGTTGTGGATGCCAACAGACCACTATACCAGTATCCAGTATACAATGCTGTATATAAGTCATTCTCTGTTTGTTCTTCTCAAGTTTTTGTTGCTTATCTAAGACCTGTTGCAATTTATTGCTCTGTTGTCTTGGTGCAATGTGATGATCAGATACTAAAGTCAGGTCAGTTACTGGCATGTATTGGTATCCAGGAAATATGGTAATTTTTGCATGCCTTAAGTTGAATATTCTTAAAGTTATATATGTCATCTTTCATCAAAAGGAACTTCGATTTAAATTAAAATTGATTTCTTCATTACATAAGTAAAATTATTTTTTCGTGCTACAGGAAGAATCATCAAAGTGCTTTAGCAGTTCAAAAAGTAGCAAAATAACATTCGTTGATCTTGCGGGGCTGGATAGGGATGAATTTGATGGTGCTAACAAGCATTATACCAAAGAAGAAAGATATGTGAAGAAATCACTCTCAAGGCTTGGGTATGAATGCTGCAAATATTCATACTTTGTTTTTGCTCTCGACTAGAAATGTTATTAGAATCTGAAGCGACAGTTACTTTGGTAGGACCGTAAGAGGTGATAACAACAATGTAATACTATTACAATGACATGAGACCGAATTGGCAATGATTTATTCTAATCAATATAGTATAATAATGTCATTAATGTTAATAATGGTGATAAGAACAATAATAGTAGTAAGTTAGTAACCAAAATGAAAATTTCAGCAGCTTGTTTTCATAGAAAGCAGATCTAAAAAAGGATTATTAATTTTCCCACTGACCGAAAAATTTGTTGAAAACTATTAATTAGTTCTTTTTAATTATAGTTTTTTTTCATTTACGTCTTTTCCCTTGATAAGTTACAGAAGCAATGTGATTGACTTGAAAGATATTAATTGCAGGAAATTGGTCAATATTATTTCAGAATCTGCAATATCCAGAACACCCCAGAAAGTGTCATACCTCGGTTCCTCTCTGACATACCTCTTGCAGGATACACTTGGTGGCAATTCTAAAGTTTCATTTATTTGCCTCATTTCTTCAGATGAGAGGTTCTCCCTCTGAAAACCTTATTATTTGTTTCTTTTCTACAAGTTTCTGTGAATAACCATAAGATCCGTCAAATGCAGGAGTAAAGCTGCCACTCTCAGCACACTTAGGTTTGCAGAGCGAGCGAAGCACATGCAAAACAAGCCAGTTATTAATGAAATTACGGAAGATGATGTTAATGGTTTAAGTGATCAGATCCGTCAACTGAAGGTATTATATATATTTAAGGATTAATCAATCTCTTTTTCTTTGACAATTCTTGCTAACATTGTTTTTATTATCTAATAAATGCAGGAAGAACTAATTAAGGCAAAGTCAGGCAACAGCAGTCCTGCTGAGAATTTTAAAGGAAGGAATGCTAGAGGAAGCTTGAATCTGTTGAGAGTAAGTCTGAACCGCTCCCTTATCCTTCCTCGAATTGAGATAGAGTCTGATGAAGAAATGGAAGCTGATGAGGAGGATGTCAGCGAACTGTGCGCCCAAATAAACAGCCTTCACTCATCATCTGATAATGAACCAGTTGATGTATTGGAGTCTGAAGATAATGAACCAGTTGATGAATTGTCAGAAGTGGAAGAAAAAGGTGCCAATCCTGGGCTTACAGTAGATTCATCTCAACCAACAGAAGATCCTGAACCTACAATGTGTTCTTCTCCGAAACTCCAACTCAAGTCTAGGAAATGCATCTTCTCCTCATTGGGCCTCTCTGTTGGTAAGGGCGAAGGTGCCAGTGTGAGGGTCTCCTTGCAGTCCACCAAGCTCAGTGCTACTGAGTCTTTGGCTGTCCGTCTTAACCATGGATTGCATTTAATTGAAGAGCAAGAGAAAAACCACAACAATTCAAGTCCGAGGAGATCATTTGTTGGCCTTTCCTTTGATCACTTGGCATTGAAACCTCAACATTCTCCTCAAAATGTTGATTCATTGCAAGGTCAAGGTCAAGGTGCTGTTGCTACTTTCCTTTGCTCTTCTTGCAAGAAGTTGGTAGATGGTAATAGGTCTGAGTTGAAAGGTGACAAGTTATCAGATTCTCAGCTTCTTCCAATTAAAGAGCTACAGGAGAGTAGTGTGCCAGTGCAGGAACTTTCTACTCTAAAGGTATGCTATTAGGTCTTGGCATAATAAGAAAAATAATAAGAAAAAAAGGACTTGACATAATTTATTCAACATTTCCATATTCATTTTATTCCAGAATGAAAATAAAGTAAGCGGCAATGTTTCTAAGAAAGAGGTAGATGTTGAGGCCCTCTGTGCAGAGCAGGAAGCTAAAATTAAGCATCTTACTGCTATGGTATGGTATGTTATGTATCATCAACTTTTCTAGCTACTTCTGTTTTTTTTGCAATAACGACATATCATATAGTTTACTGTGTTTGTTGGGCATATGTAGGTGGAACAATACAGAAAAGACCAAGTTCTTGACAACAGTGCTAAAGTTGGCAAGCTGAATGGAGATGGAAACAGTACTTCAGCATCAGTGCACATGGTTGTTGTTTGTACCTCTTGAAACCACTATTCTTTCCTTTGCATAATTATTAGACATGGATCTCAACTTACATTTCTTTTAGCAGGTACAGTGCGAAAAAGCAAAGGAAAGCAGTGAGAAATTAGTTGATGATGAGGGAGAAGATTGCCTTCTTGAGAAAATACGAAATGGGGAGGTAACAGAGATGGAAAAATACTTGGAAGAGGTAGAAAGGGAGAGACAGAAGTGGACTGAGTCAGAGAGTAGATGGATATCTCTGACGGAGGAGCTGAGGCTGGAGCTAGAATCGAACCGTTGCTTCGCAGAGAAGAAGGAGATGGAACTGGCAGAAGAAAAGAAGTGCACAGCAGAGCTAGATGATGCAGTTCATCGCGCCGTTCTCGGCCATGGCAGAATGGTGGAGCACTATGCAGAACTCCAGGAGGCCTATAGCGACCTTCTAGAGAAGCACCGGAGGATGATGGACGGAATTGCAGAGGTGAAGAAAGCAGCTGCAAAGGCGGGGAGGAAGGGCTGTGGTACTGCTTTTGCTGCAGCCCTGGCAGCTGAACTGTCGACAGTCAGGATTGACCGAGAGAAAGAACGAGGCCAATTGAAGGAGCAGAACAGGCGGCTTAGAATCCAGTTGCGTGATACCGCCGAAGCTGTGCATGCTGCCGGTGAGCTTCTTGTTCGCCTCAGAGAAGCAGAAGATGCTCTTTCCCAAGCACAGGTCAGATAATCACTCCTTAAAAACTGGGCTTATCCCAAGCTGGTTTGTAGCATGTCCTTAAATAGTTCCAACAAATCTAAGTTGGTCTTGATAATTTGTGCAGAATAATTATGCGGGGGCGCAGCAGGAGAATGAGAAACTCAAGAAACAGATTGAGAAGATAAAGAAGAAGCACATGCTAGAGATGGAGACCATGAAGAATTATCTCGCCGAGAGCCGGCTTCCAGAATCAGCACTGGAACCCTACTACCACGCAGACCCTGAGATTGTAGAGGAGTCTGCTGTCCCGATAAATGAAAGCCAATCATGGCGAACTGCCTTTGCACCGGCATATGAGTAAATGTTGAATCCTTGTGCGAAATATTTCTGTCAGGCAAATAGATGTTTTTGTTCATTTGATTGAAATAGATTTCATGTTGACATAAATGGGTGTCAAGAATCATGTTATTATTGTTCATATTAACTTTGGTTATCTCGGTCTTCTCTGTGCCCAGTCCCACATTTTCAGATGTTTCATGTTTATTCATAACTCATGAAAAGTACATTCTAGTATTTGGTATGTACCACAGCACCATGCCGTGTCAGTCATGAGATGCAACCGGCAAATGAATTGTAGTGCCGGTGACCTGAACATATGTTGGCCAATTTGGTAAGAGGAAGGAGGTAAAGCTAACCATATCCAATGGGAGAGGGGTATGTCTGATAGACTGATACCCATCACACATCTACAGCAAGAGTATATTAATTAGTGCTAATCTCAATGGATAAATCGCTCTTCAATCATATTTAGCCTTAATCGGTCGGCTCTGCCTCAGTGCCTCTGATTACTGATCTGACTCAAATTTGTTCCATTGGGCATCGGACATCACCCACTTCAACCAATAGCTGCCAGTTAGTCAGCTTGCCTGTTTTAAATTTATTACCACCAGTAGTTTGTCATTGCTTCTGTAATACTGAGAATCACCCAATTGATAAAAGGGAAATTCAACTTTTGGTCCTAACTTATTCAAAAAGAAAAATAATTTGGCCCTTGAACTTCCATTTGCAACAACATAGTCCTGATTTTTTAATATAAATCAAATTAGTCCTTTTACTTTCATAAAAGAATCCAAATAAGTCCTCTAAAAGAAATCAAATTAGTTCATTTTCAAAAGTTCAATGATCAAGTTAGTGCAAATGAAAAGTTCAAGTCACAAGGACCAAATAGTTTTTCTGAAAAAGTTTAAGAACCAAATTTATTTTTTACAAAATTAAAAAGGATAAATATTCACTTCCCCATGTTCTACTTCTGCCCCCACATCTTCCACACCACCTATGCACATGACATGGGTCCCACTGTTGTGTGGGGGCCCACATCCATAGGTGGTGAGGGAGATGTGGAGGCAAAACATGAGGCCCTGTATCGTTGTCTAAAAAAGATGTGTGTACAGTGAGGTCCATTTCATTTATCATGATTGGTACCCAAATTTATTTAGGCTACTTGCAAGAATGCCCATAAAACAGTTTGAACCAGAAGTTCTTCGAAGTCAGTATGCAAATAAATTACATGAAATTGAACCAGTTTCTGGTAATTTAGAAGTCTTAATTTGGTATTATTCAAATATAAGAACCGGTACCCTGATTTACATAGGTTCCAACATCATAATTTCTTTCGCTTTCACAAATCCCGTAAAACTCAGCCAAGTATTCCAGAGCTTCAACATTGCTGTTGCAAACTGTCCAAAGGGAATCCACCTCTCCTCTAGCAACTGTGCCCCACTGCTCACAAACTTTTATGAACTCCAAAAGTTTTGCGTAGTAACCATCATAATTTAAAAGCACAAACGGAATGGGAAACTTGGATCCAATTCTCTCGAGTTGTATCAGCGCAAGTATCTCAAAGATCTCATCTGCTGTCCCTACCCCACCTGGCAGAGCAATAACGGCTGTCCTCTCCGATGGATCATTCCGCACTACTGCATCCACTAGCCCATGCTTTCTTGCAGAAAAAAACCTAATCGGAAGTAGTTTATTTTAAAATTTCTCATATATCTACAAGTAATGTTACCTTAGTTTGATCAAACATTACATGGATACCTGCATGTACAATAGGTGTCAGGAGGCAAGTAAGAATGGAAATTGGAACTTGTCCATTCACCAGCCTCCTTACCTATTTTGAACCCACCAACTCGCTTCTTAGCCTGAAGAGCACCTTTTATAGCAGCATCCATCAAACCAGGCCCCGCACCCGTCCACGTTGTGCAGTCTAACAGTTTAGCTACCTGCAGTTCATTTACAAAAGGAAAAAGGCACTTTGTCATTTGTTCAGAAATTTATCATATCCAACAATTTGCCAACAGGTAGTAACCGCTAGCTGAAACATATATACTCATAGGTAAGGATGTAAATTCATACAGGAACAAATGCATGCATTTGTCTGTTGAACACTGATGAGCACCAGTAAGCAAATGATTACGGCCCATATCAGATACAAAGATTCTCTGAGGCATTTCAACAAGCATATAGCAGTGTGTGGGAATAAAAAAAAGGGACAATGATAGGAATTAATTCCCTAAGCATGCAAAGAAGTACCAACTCGCTCATAATCTAAAAGAAAGCATAATGAATCAATCCTCTTACAAACTCATCAAGTGTACATCAATTTGAATATGCCCACAATTTCTTAACACTGATTATGGCCTTACACTAGCAACCCCTAACTGTAGCCTTATCAAACCAAAAAAATAAAATAAAAAACAAAAAAAATAAAGGGAATAAAGAAGGAAAGGCATACCTCTCTAGATAACTCAAGAGCAAGAAGATAATGGGGATGAGTCGGCTTAACTCGGGAAGAACCCAGATACAAAGCTCCCCTGCCGAGCCGGTGCACCATTTGGTAACATCTCTGGATCTCCTTCTTGACCTCAATGGGGCTGTTCCTCTCAGTCTCTCCATCGCTTCCACCACCTTGTAGTGCCGATACCACCTTCAAATTGGGGTTGGTACACAGCTGTAGTTGCAACTGGAACTGGGACTTAAACTGTGGTGATGGCTTAATAGAGATGGAGGGATTGAATTGAGAGCGTATAACAGGAGGCAGCAAAAGGAGCTGCCTCCTGCTGCTAATGGTGCCATGCCCAATACCACTGGATGCCAAAAATCCCATCTTCCTTTTCTAAACAACGATATTGGATTTCTCTTGTGATTTCTCTTGTACTTTGTATATCTCTGGCCCCAACCTAAAGGTCCAAAACACACCCTTTTTTGGGGGTGATGCAATACGCTTTCTAATATCAACGCATGGTACTAATATTAAATTGAAAGAACTGGATCTGATTCCCGCTCAATGCAGGCGCAAATGGCATAGTTACTTGTATGTTGTTTCTTGTGTGATTAATGTAATTAAACCAAACATGTTGTGCATAGAAGCAATATATGAGTACTGAGAACAATTGAAAAGCACGTTGTGATGCACAGATCCTTTGTTTGCGTGCAATCAGGCAAAGAGCCCTTGGCATAATGTCACCGTCCTACCCCAAAATTTTGGTTAACTACACATCTACCTTACCAAGCTTCCGAAGTGCCCCTCTGCTTTAAAAATTAAACTCCATTTTACCCACTTTGTGTTAACAAAAAGGTGCATATTTGAGACAGAATAGAGCAATTTTTAGTGCCCATGCATTGAATTAATCTATCAAATTCACCCTTGCCGTCTAAAATATGTACTAGGCACATATAAGAAAAATATGTACTAGGCACATATAAGAAAAATATGTACTAGGCACATATAAGAACTGAAACCAACGGAAACAACAGATACTCAAACTGAATCTAATTGCATGAACCTCAGGACGTTTACATACTCCTTTTGTCAAATAACTGAATCTAACCCAAAGTGCCTCAACACATTTATAATGTACAACTTAGTCAGAGATACTGCATTGTGCAAATCAAAGTTACTCTTGAAGGGAACCTCTGCAAATGCAACAAAAACCAGAACACACAGATCAATGAAGAAAAACTCGTCTATTATCTGCATCATAGCGATAATAACTGCCAGTATCTGAACATTAGTACATTCCTTTTTCTTTCATTTCACTATGGTGATCAAGCTAGATTATTAAAAAGAATATATGAAACAAAAATAACTGTTCTTGCAGCTACATCTTGATTACCCAATAACATTGATATCCGACAGCTCTAATGCTTTCACAAAGCGAGTGCCTTCACAAATTTATCCTTCAGATGACTGTTTGATGCTGCTGCTCTCCTTGTCATCAGGTTCAGTTCCCCACCATCCCTGGACAATCATAACACATATATAATCAGTTCACAGAATCATACTCTTTCCCTTTAATAATATACTGTTAGAGAGAGAGGAGGAAGGCTCACGGATCAAACACAAGACCACCAGCTTCTTGAACAATCACAACTCCTGCTGCAATATCCCTGCGCAACAACTATACCTGTTATTGCTCTTCAAAAATAAATACTAGAAGATGCTTCTCAGTAGTGGTATAATTCCAGGATCAGAATCTCAGGTGCCCATCATAATGGTCTAGCTGGTTCTTTTGGACTAGTTTTACTGTTATGGCAGTTATGGCATCAAACGAACAAAAAGAAAAACTAAAGGGGAAGCAAAATAAATTTAACTAGTTGTAACTAGACAAGCAGAGGGAAGGGGGTACCAAGGACCGCCAAATCCAATCTCATAGCAAAGATCGAGCCTGCCGCATGCAACCCCACAGAGATTCAAAGCTAAGGATCCACACATCCTAATAGATCTAACCTGCAATAAGAGACATGAATGCAATTTGACTAAGGGGATCAGTTAATAGCTTAAGGTGGATGTTGTGTCGTCATTAAGAGGTAACTCAAAGTAAAATAAACGGAAGCTACCTTGAAGAGTAACTTGTTGATTCTGTTGGTAGTACCATCTACTGTTGCAACATCTCTAGTTGTTCCAGCCTGCTCATATCTCACTTCCATTAAACAATATTCCATTTTTTCTTTTGGGTTAAAAACTAAAGTTCATTCATTTTTCTTGCAAATCTTTAACAAACAACTCAGCAATGATCACAAGATGTAGCGTCTGATATGTATCAAAGCCACAAATGATGCAAATATGATGTATACAAATAACAAGGTGAAGCTGATAAGATGTATCATCTCAGAAAAATAACAACACATTTTAATGGGCTATGATTATATCTGACATATCTGACGTACCTCAGTAACAAGAAGCGCTTTCACCAGCTCATCTTGAGACGAAGCTGTGAAAATTTAAGAACTGTTCTTACCTTCATCAACTAATGAAAACAACAGATTGTCAAACTAACTTTGAAGATGAGAAAACTCATATTACCTTTAATAGGTGAACCATTAAGAAAAGCACCTTGTCCTCGACAACCCGTAAAGAGCTACAAGATACATGCACCCCAGTTAGGAATACTAAATTATATTCCTCAAAATAAAAGCATAAAGTTCACCCATTGAGTTATAAGCCTATCAAATTACTAGTCTACCTTGCCAGTACTACTAACGGTATTTGTAAAAGCCACGCAATCTCAACCAAAGAATACCAAGGTAAGAGCATTTTAATGAGAAATTGCTAAAAACAGAAATAAGAAAAGAGGGAAGTTAACATACCTCATTCAAGATGGGGTTGTATACAACACCAATTGTAGGAACCTTTCCAATCGTGAGACCAATAGAAACACAAACAAATGGGAACCTACATGACGGATTCTTCATAAAGATATTTCACACAAGTAAAAGCACAAACTATCATGTACAAGTGATAAAATAGCAGAGTATGTATCTTTCTCAAGTTCATAATGTATTACCCATGTACAAAGTTGGTGGTCCCATCCAGAGGATCAACAATCCATGTAGGATGGTCTGTAAGCTCATCAGTTCCAAACACAGCAGATGTTTCTTCACCGATAAACTGTCACCAAAATAACAAACATTTGTCTATTACAGACTAGTATTATTCAAAAGTCCACAATTAAGATGAAGAGGTGTCCAGTGCCAATGGCCATTGTTGTTAAATGGTTCCAACTTCTCATACTTAAATTAACAAATTATAATCGTTGGATGTATTTTACATCATCCATATTACATGCATATCCAGAAATACTAGAATTTTTATTTCAATTTTATACTAATCAGAGATGAACAAATTTATCAAATTTTGGTCAATTCTTGTTGTTAGCTCTTGATGCATCAAAATGATGCAATTTGTGTATGTTCCTAGTGTATGGAAGTATGAAATATGAATTTGTTTCGGTATGTTAAGGTGTAAACAATAGTTATTTGAGACTTAATTTTATTGGCACCAACACAGCAACAGTCCAAAATCTTTGGCATTGATCGGGACAGTGTTTCTTAAGGTGATTGAAGATGAGCCAATTAAAAAGAGAGATCTAAGTGAAAACCTTATGATCAGGATAGTGTTTCTTAAGTTGATCGAAAATGAGCTCCTCGCATGCCTTGTCAGTCTCAGTAACTAAATCAACCTACATTTTGCAGCTCCTGTTGAAAATCAGAACTACCACTACTACTAGTGGTATTCAATTTCGGTAACAATACAACATAAACACAAAAAGAAAAAAAAATCAATAATAATCTCACCTGGCCCTTGTGCTCCACGTTCTTTTTCAGGTAAAATCCTTTGCGGATAACCTGAGCACAAACGAATAAAAAAAATTGTAACTACATGACCTAAATCTACTTGGTTCAGTCAAATCTTAAAAGATCGTATCAATTGAAACATAAAAGGTAAACATCTTACGTCCCCAGCGGCCTTCGCAACCTCCACGGCTACAGCGAGCATATCGGAAAGCGAAGCTGCCATTGGAGAAAAGAAAAGAGCAATCAAACCTGGGAACCAAATGTAAGGGACGGATGGTCGATATTTCAACCAGCGCCATTAATGGCGATCATACCTTCATCACCCATTTCGCTTCTTGTATTTCTTTATGTCGCTCTCCTCTGATTTCTTGGTTCGCAGTGCTGTGTGAACCTGACCCGATTCAACACCATAAAAAGAAAAAAAAATAAAAGACATATATATACATACAAAAGAACATATTTGCAAACAAGCCCCTGTAATTTTTCAGCGAAATAGAGTTTTGCCCAATTTTTTTAGGTCAAATGACGGCTCTAGATTTTCTATTTTTTTCTTTTTTATATAAGAGAGCTTGCTAAATGCTAATATGCGATATTTATTATTTTTTTAATATTTTTATGAAAACATGTGTTTATGAACATTTGAATTCATAATTTATTAAAAATCATTTTAATTAGCTATCACATCAGACTAATTACAAATCCGACACCAATGACAAAATACGCATGTTCAAATTGCGCATATAAAAAATATATGTCAGAATTAATAAGATTTATATAAAAATATCTATTTTAGACCCAGTTACTAATAAATTTAATTATTTTTAAGTACAAACTACAAAGATATATTTTGTCTTATATGTGGCAGTGCCATTGTCTCATCTCATGATACACAATTACACATTGCCGATTGACAATTCCAAAATGAATAATGTTTCGTAGATATCACATTTGATATCAACTATTGATATCGATTTTTATTATGCATTTTTATTTGAGTTATCATGCATATTATTTGAATTATTATGCATGTTATACCATAATAACTATTTCAGTACAGAAACTAACATGTATAACTATTTCATTATAAAAAATAACATGCATGATAACTCAAATAATGTGCACGATAACTCAACGAAAGGTGCATAATAAAATCAACAACATGTATAATTATTTCATTACAAAAAATAACATGCATAATAACTCAAATAATATGCAGTATAATTCAAATAAAGATGCATAATAAAATCGATATCAATAGTCGATATCAAATATGGTATCTACTTATCAGCTCCCTTCCAAAATATATGAGACATAAATTAAATATTATCATCTCTATATATTGTATGGACATGGCAATGGATGTTTCATTCCCAATATATCATATGCAAGCTGATGAAAAGAATATTTTCAATTTTATATTTTATAATATTAACTACTTAAGTAATTATCAACAAAATTCACAAGTGTTGTAAGAAAATTCGACACTTTAAAAATTGAAGTCGGAGTGTAATCTCTAATATAAAAATATATCTTATCTTAATAAATAAAAACATGCACTGTGCTATTATTTAAAAGGAAACTTTTAAGACTAAAGATTCGGCAAATCCAACTTGAGCAGCATCTTCTAAATTAGAAAATAAAAATCGAATGTATGATTAAATATTGTCATATTTTAAACTAAAATAAGACCTCGTCATATTTAATTCTGGTTAAATTAAAACTTCAGGACAACGAATTAAGATCTGGTTTGTAAATTGTCAAACTAAACAATTCAACATTTTTATTGGGACCACGAGAGAAAGGTTTTGAAATTTTTTAAAATTGTCAAATCCTATAAGGCTATAAATCCAAAATTTAATACCCGGTCAATTTTATAGAACAATAAAATAAAAAAATTGTAATTCTATAGAATATTGAAGAAAGATAAATTTAAAAACCACCAAACTATAGACCTATAAATTTAAAAATTATCAACGTATAAAACAATAAATTTAAAAATCATCAATGCTATAAATCGATAAATTTAAAAATTATCAACCTTCTAGAAAAAGGGTAAATTTAAAACTTTCTATCCTATAAAACGATTTAAAACATGTCAATTCTATAAAACTATAAATTTAAAAAGGATTCAACTAAAATCCCTCGATTTTAGTCCTCCACTTTGTTTTTCTAACTAACTTTGTCAAAAAGAAAAGGCAAAGAGTCAAAAAACGAAAAAAAAGAAAGCTAGATCGCGCTCATTCTTCTCAACGTTTCTGTCCTACACACTATTCTGAATGTTTTGCACAAAATGCATGGGGTGCACACTAATAAAACAGGTATTTAGACTAAATAAAACAGGTGTTTAGACTAGTTGAAAGAGATGTTCATATTAGTTGTTTCAAGTGTGTTTTTATACTGTTTCAAGTCTGTTTTGCATATAATGCATGGAGTGCAGACTAAAAAAAAAGTGTTAAGACTAAATAAAACTTGTGTTCAGACTAGTTGAAAGAGATGTTCATACTAGCTGTTTCAAGTTTGTTTTTACATTGTTTCAAGTTTGTTTTGCAGAAAATGTTAGACTTAGTTTGGTGCAATTCATTTAGGATACGAGCCAAAATACAAAATCCCTTCAGAATACATGGGATGCAGACTAAATAAAGCAGGTGTTCTGACTAAATAAAACAGATGTTCATACTAGTTGAAAGATGTGTTCATACTGGTTGTTTCAAGTCTGTTTTGCATAGAATGGTGTGCAAACTAAATAAAACAGATGTGCATATTAGTTGTAAAAGTTTTCATACTAGAAGTTGGTATGAACACCAGAGAAGTTAATATGAACACCTCGAAAGTTGGTATGAACATCTATGAAGTTAGTATGAACACCAGTGAAGTTAGTACGAATACCATGGAAGTTAATATGAACACTTTGGATGTTAATCTTAACACCAGAAAAATATTCAAAAAAAACGTGACAAAATAAGAATAAGACAAAAAAAGTGACAAAATAAAAATAAGACAAAAAATGAAAGAGGATGGAAAATGATAGGTGGGAGAAGAAAATTGAGAATTAGAAGATTTTTATCCAAATAAAATTACGTGTGTTAGAAGGAGAGCAGCAGGTGGCAACTATTGCATAGGCGATAAAAAATATTTTTAGAAAAAAAGTAAAAGCTGATTTGTTTCTATAATTTTAGAAAATTTGGATATTATCTAAATTATTTTTTGTCGTGCTTTTTTTTAAATATGCTGACCCGTAGGCCTTTTTGTTGTCGTACTTTAATATAAAATAGAAACCCAACATATTTAAATCTGCATAATAAATAATAAAATTAGAAACAAAGAGGTTCATATTTGTAAATCTGCAAACTAAACAACTTTGTCCTCCTGTCATACAGATATTTTTTCCAAATTAGAAAATTTTCATAAAGAATCGAAGAACAAATTTTTTTCAACAGATAGGACCAAAGACATCCTGAAAATTTCCGAGAGGAACAAGGACGTAAGTATTATTTGCATCCCTAGAAAGATTCTATTTTTCTCTAATTTTCAGACACTTTTGCACTGCTTTTACAGATGTGGGACCAAGCTGTCTCATAGAACTTAGAGGCTCATGTATTAGTTGGCCCCTAAGCTTATTTCTGGAAAAAATACCGTCAAGTTTGATAATACTTGATAATACTAATAGTAATTGTGAAAACACTAATATTAATTTTTTTTTACAAAATAGCTACCTCAAATTCAGGTGCTAGCTTCCATTAAAAAGAAAGCAATAATAACAAAAAGGTTTGAAGTATCAGCATATGAGGTTTATGCTGATTTGATAGTATATGAGGTCTATATTATCTCGTGTATTCAAAATAAAGCCTAAGTAAACTACCTAAATTGTCTTATATGTCTTACATGGCCATCATACCAACAAACAACCAGTTGTGGATTACCAAAACTTATTACAACATTCCAACTTGTCTTCTCCAGAATCTAGGTCTCACTCTCATCACTAGATTCAATTAATAGATCTTCATCATCAGACTCCACATTAGTCATGTTATCCTACCTCACATTGTGCTCACTGTGCTCATTTGCTTCATGAATCACCATTTGATTGTGATCTCTTAATTGTTGTTGTCTTATTAATAAAAGAAATAATTTGGATAATAATAATGATGCTTATAATAATAATAATAATAATAATAACACAGAAATAATAAAAGAAATAAGAAAGATTGAGTGTTTTATTAAAATAATAATAACAATAATACTCCAAAACAATTGAGTGTTTTATTAAAACCAGAATGTGTAGAAGTAGAATATTTATTTCAAACATTACGAGAAATAAGAATGATCTAGTGACAGGAGGTTGTTTTACATGAGTTGAGTTTCATTCCCCTTGGTGGACCATTTTTTTATCCTTTGAGGGCGCAAGTGTACATGCTCCTCAAAGTATACGCTGAATTTTGAAACTCCATAGAAGCTCCATAAAATAGTGCACGCAATTTCTAATAGTTTGATACAAAAAAAAGATAACACATACAATTTTTAATAGATCAGGATCCATCTTCTTGAGGACCAGCCCCGTACAAATTACAAGTGTTGATAAAATTTGAAACCTTAAATGAGCAATTGAACTCACAATTGTTAATTTGACCAAAAATAATATAGTATTACCTTCGTTGTTGGGAGGTGCAGTGCATGCGCGTCTGCTGTGTCCCGACTGTTTGCATCGCCCACAAATATATGTTTGTTGATGTCTGTATTTTCTTCATTCATTTCATTATGAATCCTTATATGTTGATGTCGGTCATTCTTAACAGCATATCTTGTCGGGTTCGATACTAGTTTGGGTCACGGGATTTCAGGCCAAGTGTTAGAATTGTCAAATAGCTAAAAAGGAGCTACATACGTGTTACTACTTATGCCTCATTGCGCACAACATGCTAAGATATGAGAACAATGTATACCCGTTAGTTGCGGTTTTTGACAAGTACATGTACCTCCGGACACTTCTAACTAAACCAAATGTATTATGTTTCCTTTAATTTTGTTGCCCGCAAATCTTTAACTCATTTGAACCTTATATTTTTGCTCGTTCCGATACACTCTCATCGTATCTGTATTTCCTCTTAATCTTCTCTCCTCCAATAGGGGTTGGATTTTTTAGGAGAAGAGGAATTCTTGTTGAACCACTTTTTCAGCTTTTGTCTGTCTCTCAGCAAAATATTTTACCGACTTGTAAAATGTTATTTCAACAAGCGAAGTTACGAGTAACTAACGTGCTTCTTTGAAAATATTATTAAGGGATTTGGTCCTTTTGTTGTCATCATTCCCAATCTACGACCGTCCTCATCGAATGAAAGAGCTCATAAATAATATCGTGATCGATTGTTCCTATCGACATCGTTAGGGTCTCTATCGATATCCTCAAGCCATGTTGTCGCGTTGGAGCATTTTTTGCGAATACGACCGAGCCTCGTGAGAAACTTACTCTTTCGATTTTGTTCCATTGCTTGCCTCAAAATCGATATTAATTTTTTGTTCGTAAATTCTTTTGTGAAATTTTGACATATGTACCTTGAACAATATCGATGGAAGGCGTGTTCATCTTGGGTACTCCATCCTAGGTCTGTCTGACTGAAAACCTACAAGATACTATTGTGATGATCTAAGAGTACCATCACAACTCGTGTTCCAACCACTCCCCCTACACACAAATTTCATAAAATCTTTCCAAGATTTGTTGTTCTCGGTGTCAAACAAGGCGAATATAAGGGGCACCAACTGATCTTCTGCATCGAAGCCACAAGCACATAACATTTTCCCCTTATACCTCCCAGATAAATATGTAACATCAATTCCTATGATGAGTTTGTAGTGTCTGAAGGCCTTTATTATCGGACCGTATGCCCAAGACGCTACTTGGAGTAATCATTCATTTGGGT
Organism: Eleocharis quinqueflora; assembly: GCA_964058865.1. NCBI lineage: Eukaryota > Viridiplantae > Streptophyta > Magnoliopsida > Poales > Cyperaceae > Eleocharis > Eleocharis quinqueflora. Next base: position 19,046 of record CAXKVX010002994.1, on the reverse strand, counting down.
CATTTATCTGTGCGGTAAATCACATAATCAATGTATCTGGATTTGTTTCTTTGTATGGGATGGAGCAATGGCACAGTTAAATCATAATATTTTCTCCATCCTCCGAATAATTGTGTGATTGCGATCTTCTTTGCCCGCCAACACTTCAGGTAGGGTGCCTTGAAACTATATCTCTGCTCGATGGCAACCTTGATATCCTTTATAGTAAATCAAACATTATCTTTTACACTTCCTCAGATTATAGAAAACATGAATGGGAACGTTAAGTGTGGTTGATGTTGAGCCAAAATATCGAAATTCTAATCTACACAATTGCAATTCAAATTCAAACTCTGTGCATTTATTTAAGAAAAAATAAATAGAGCAGAAGCATTACATATTTTTCATTCCTACGGTCTTCCTTGTATTCTTCTCTTGATCAAGGTGTTGTTGGAGATGGTTGAGTAGCACAACGATACGCTAGCGGATCCTTCCAAGCAATTTTCAGTGCCAACTTTTCTTTAAGGTCACGAATGAACCGAAAAGTAATTTTCTATAATGGAAAATAAAATAGAGGCCTACGCACAACACATGTGTCCTACAATAGATTGTCGATAATGCTTGAAGATCCAGTGCATTTTATACTAGTGAAAAAGTATTTTGGAAAGATACCGTAATTAATAGCAAATATTCTTTGGAATATTTGATAATATATTCTCTCCAATTCTTTTTCAAATTATCAGATTTACAGTTGTAAACATGTGCTCAAAATTTGGTACTATTTAAAACACAAGTTAGAAAGATATCGGCAAAATAAGGCAAGAAATTATGCCTCTGTGTTGGTCTCTTGCGGCTGTAATAAATATATTTGCGGGGACAATTGACTTGGATGCAAACTTGGAAGAACATTTTCCAAGTCTCTCGCGGCCGCAAAGAAGGGCTATTGTGGCCGCTATTGAACTGCTGAATTTCAGAAGATTTTTTCCATGTTTGTCCTGATCCAATTTAATTGGTTTTAGCCCGAACAATATTTCTAACTTTACATTAACACCAGTATTAGTTTAAATAATCATAATTGGTCCATCAATAATTATATTTAATTCACATTCAATTATATAGGTATTCGTACTCACGATCTCAGCGAAATACTTATTATGCTCTTGTATCAATTAATCACATTTATGGCATATCTTATATTACTCCTCATAATATTAGTAACAATATGTGATATATTAATCATATAACACGTAGTTCAAACTTTATTTATTGGATTTGACGTCTCAATTCCAATAATCTGCCACATGGACAAGTGTGATCCTTTTGATTACATATATTTGCGAATCTGTAGATTACTTTAACATTTATGTCTTTTTTGTACTTCTTAAATAATTTTGTCCACCAGTTGTACCAACAAGAAACTTACCGATATTACCATATTTTCGGCGTGGTTGTCTTAACTTAAATCACGATGCCAAATACAGCTGGATGGCATAAATTATATTATGAATATACAGTTCGGAATTACACAAAAATGTGATTATACATGCCTATTTCCAAATGGGTCACATTTATTGTTTACTTTAGTGATGTCAAAACTTTAAAGAAAGAAAACAACGAGATTCAAAATATAATTTGCATATATTATACTTATTACAAATTACATAGCATAGAATAAAAATAAAATCAAACTCCCATATTTTTCTCAAACTATCCCAAAATAGATACTACACCCATATGAGCAACATGCTCATAAAAAAATTTAGGTGGTAGTCCTTTTGTAAAGAGATCTGCAATCATGGAGTATGTACCAACATGTTCAATCTTCAACTCATTATTCTGCACTCTCTCTTTTACAGCCAAAAACTTGATATTTATGTACTTAGACTTAATCGAGCTTCTGTTGTTTGTCGCATAGAGCACAATTGAATTATTATCACATAGTAACATTAACGACTTTTCAATAGAAGAGACTACTTTCAGTCTAGTGACAAAATTCTTGAGCCATACACCATGGTTTGAGGCTTCGTAACATGCAATAAACTCGGCCAACATTGTGGATGGTGCTATTAATGTTTGTTTACCACTTTTTCACGATACATCGCTGCCTGCCATCATGTAGATGCATCATAATGTCGATTTCATGATATCCATGCATCCTCTGAAATCAAAATTGGTATATCCAATAACCTCGAGCTTTCTGATCTCTGATATATGAGGATATAATCTCTTGTCTTCTTCAGGTATCTATGCATCCTCTTGGCTACCTTCTAGTGCTCTACGCCTAAGTTACTTAAGTATTGCCATAGTACTCCAATGATGGATTAGTTTGTGCAGAGCAATGAGAATTTTGGGGAAGAAAGAAAAATAAGTAGAGGTTAGTTTGGAGAGAGAAGATGAGAAAGTGGGTAAGTGATGGATTATATTATTAGAAGAAATAGTAACGCATGTATTACTTGCACTTCTAGCTGGTTTCCCTCACTTACATATGGGTCATATGTAAATAAATGAGATAATAACTCCTAAAAATCTGAAAGTGGGGTACTTGCGCCTCTAGAAAAACTGACTGCAACTTCTGAAATTTGCAACATAAACTTCACACATCAAAGAAAAACCAGTAGTACAAAAGTAGTGCAAAAGTGCATGGAAATCAGAAAAAAAATGAAACTTTTTTAGGAGCGCAAATAATACTCGTGCTCTTGGCCCTCGGTGAAATCTGTTGAAAAAGTTAGTGTTAGAATGAGATCCTAAGGTCAAACACGATATGCGGAAGCGTTTTATCAATTTCAATTTAAACTTTTGGACCTTAATCACCTAGCTAAAATCACAATCAAGCAAGTACGAATAACAATTGAGCAATTCAAGTAATAAAGTGCAAAAATAGTAAAAAGATAGAGTAAAGAGCAAGAGATCAAGAGAGAAAGAGAACACGCTATGTATTGTGGTTTGACCTACAATCAAACTAGGCCTACATCCACGGAACCCCCGGATCCAACCAATCTTAGGTTCCTAATCCTTTGCAAGGAGCTACACCGCTTTACAAATGCCAAATTGTCTGATTGACAACACAACGTAGTTCCAAACTGAAACAAACAACAAAGTATTCTCTCGGACTGACAATTAGAGAATTAACTATCATATACACTTTCAATGTGCGGATGTTGAAGAAGAAGACTCTTGTGCTCTTTCTGATACTCAATTGGATGCTTGTAAACTTGGGGGAGGGCTTTCTTGATGCTTTTAGTTCGTATCTCCAAGGTATATATAGGCTGAACACATCTTGGAGTCATAAAATCTTCAACATGGTGACTTGTGTTATAGAATTGCCTAACCTGTTACATAATCCGTTGTAACATGTTCACTCAATTTCCATTTTGCCCTTCAATGCATCTATGGCTGACTTCTGAGCTCTCATAGACAGGAATCCATTGTGACAGGTGAGGAACCCGTTATGACGGGTTGGCAACCCGTTGTGATGGGTGTGGCATGTGTTATAGTAACGCAAAACTCTGTCAAATGACCTTCTAAACTTGTCTTCTGGCTCTTCCCCTCTCAATCCGTTACAATTGATTGGTAACCCGTTGGGACGGGTAGGCAACCTATTATGACAGGTTGAGAATTCGTTGTGACGGGTTCCCTTGCATTATGGTAACGCAAGACTCTGCAAGGACTCTGTCTTTGTCTAATTTACTTGCTCTTCATGTCTATGTGATCGTCTGACTTGTACATGCATATATGAGCATTTGCAACATTAATATGTACTTGTATAAATATGCAACTCATCAAAATTTAATTGTGCAAAATTAGTACTGATTTGTTTTGTAAATTGTAAAATAAAAAAAAATTAATCTATCGCTTTGTTATTTGTCCCTTGTATAAAAAAATTTGATCCAAATTCGTGAAACATAATTTGAGATCTGCGATGCAGTTACAATGGATCGCTATGTGTGGCGAACCCGATTTGAGTATGGGTGTCGGGTAGGGCTGTTATTCGAGCGAGTCGGGCTTAGCTCGAACTCGGCTCGTGAATTATACGAGTCAGCTCGACTCGAATCACCAGTGTTGTTTCGAGCTGAAAACCTAGCTCGTATTCGACTCGCGAAAAGCTCGAGCTGGCTCGTAACTCGTTAATTAGCTCGAATTTACAATTCTGTTTGCTAAAATTTTATAAAATTTTGTCATTTATGCATTAAAATATTGACTAGAGCTAATTATAAAATAGAAGAAAATTATGAAAAAAGTGTTAAAAATGAAGGTATCAACATATTACATGTTATGTTAGGAGAAAAAAATATGTGCAGTATAATAATCTGAGCGAGTTAACGAGCGAGTTGGCAGTAGCTCAAACTCAACTCGTAAATTATACGAGCTATACAACTCGAGTCAGATTAGCTCGAGTTAAATCTTAGCGAGTTGATAACGAGCTAAAATCCGAATGAGTTACGAGCGAATCACAAGTCGTGAGCTTTTTGACCAGCTCTAGTGTGAGGTGGTGGGAGTGAGAATGATAATAGTATAATACCCCAGACCCCAGTTACTCGAAATAGGAACTTTTTGTGTAACAAATAATCTTTTGTCCTTTTCACGAAGGAATATTCTTGGATTATTCTCTTATATATTGTTCTCAAGTCTTAACGAATATTCCTTGTCTTGTCTTGCCTTTTGTTCGCGAGTCGTAAATGATAAAAGGAAGGTTCCAACTTAATTACGAGGGACCATATTCTTACTACTAGGTTCGGTTCTTACTTCTTAATTACCCGAATCGCATAACACGAATTGTAATGATAATCATCTGACTTGTTTCACACGAACAAGAAATACATGTATAATAATATTTTTAATTAGTTGAATCGCGTATTATTACAAAAAGAATTAAATGGCATTGTTTTCGTCGAGTCATGATTCATGAAGAATTGAAGACATCATCCAAAGTTAATTTTGGTTTCAAATATTAATTACAAAAATTACTGGGGTTTGAAAGTTTTTACTTTCGCTGGTAGGATATAGATACATCTAAAATAAAATAATCAGTTACTCTATCGTACTGTATATTTTTTTATTAAAGACTCCTTTAATATTAGATGTCATATAATTTTACGTTGTATATTGTCTTAAACAAAAGCTAAATAAAGAGATTTCAAATTAATCAAAACAGACATTGTGTATTTAGTTACGAATATGATCGAAACACGTGTAAAAAATTGAAATAATTATTTTTAATTACTGATAACTGATTATAAATATGACACTTAAGTTTATGTAGAACTATAATGATGTAATGAGCTACTAAACAAGTAGCAAAAATCGAACGAGTGCACAATAGTCACAATCAAATCGTAGATAAGTACTATAAAAAAAATATGAGCATGGCTAAAATAATATGCATAGTACACCACATAACGTACTATGCATATAGATATAGGTCAATAAATTGAGATTTAAGTTGCTCAATAAATTCTTCATATGAAAATATTGTAGGAAAACAAATTTCGTGATTTTTAGAGCTTTTTTGCTATTTTTTAAATATTTTTTAAAACCAGTCCAGATTTAATACTACAAAAGTGTCATTTCTAGACTGTTTTTAACAAATATTTAAAAAATAGCAAGAAAGCTCTAAAAATCACGAAATTTTATTTCCTACAAGATTTTGATATGAAGAATTTATTGAGAAACTTAAATATCAATTTAATGACCAAATTAAATACAAATGACCCCATAGTACGTTATGTGGTGTACTATGCATATTATTTTAGCCATGCTCAAAAAATATATATGTATGTTTACATCAAAGAGAGAATGTACAGCCCAAAGTCCCAAGCTAGTATAGGAGTACAAATAATAAATGAAGCTATCTAATATAAGCTAAGAAGAACAATTGTCAATGCTATATGACACAATGATTTGCAAAAATCAATTTAATTAAATACACAAACAAGGATGTATAAAACAAATGAGAGGGGTATGAAAGAATTGAAGGGAAGCTCTGTGGCTATAATACTGGCTTCACCAGAACCATGTTGATCGGCTATCAACAGCCTTCACTCTAGTTGGTACCAACGGCATGGTGCCATAAAGGGCAGCAAAGTCATTTACACACTTGGATCTCTTGGCAATGTGACCTCCTAAACTGCTAATTCCAGTCGATCCTATCTCATGTATTTTTCCTGTTTGATGTCACAATATGCAAAATCACCTCAGAAATGATTTCATATATAGCATACATAAGTAAGAAAATAAAGTAAAAAAAAATATATTGCATTTACTTCATGAAGCAAATCTTCACGAGTACCAGACTGTACAAATTTACACGGAATGTCAGTGTCTTTGACGTGATTCTTCACTATTTTCCAAGATATTTGTGAGAGTCATCCCAGTGCCCTTCACTACAATTACCTTTAGCGATCGATCACTTCCATGTAACAATACCAAAGGGAACACCTACTTAAATATACTGTACAAAAGAAATTCATTCTTGGCCAGTTTATTCCACGTGGCATCAGGTGGGGGATGCAGCAAGAGCCAGAGTGCTGGGAATTTTTCTTGCAAAATATATCTTGTATATTTATACAATTCGCCAATTTCTTTTTGAAAAATGTACCCCTCAATAATTTTCAGTATCAGCAACAATTACATTACTAGGGTCCATAAAAAACCCTTCAAATCTCCAAAAAGAAAATAAAGATAAAAAATACATATTTTAAAAAATAAAAACGAAAAAGAACTTGCATGCCGGGACTGGTATGATGGTTGCTAGACAAACTGGAAGCAAAATTACAAGACAATAATTTAGGGCTAAAATATTACAACATACTATTCTATTAAGATAAAAAGGTAGCAAACATAAAAAAATCACACTGTATGTGTCCTCTCATGTGAGAGATGGCATGAAGTACTACAGTAGAAGTAAGAAATGAGAACGAATTACCTTGAACCCATATGGGAGGAGAACCGGTGACATTTGCAACAAGGAAGGACATTGCAATATCTTCACAATTTCTGCAGATGAAAATTTACATAGAAGGAATTTTAATATTTTGTTAAAAAAAATGCATGCCATAAAAAGTTATAACTTTTGCTCAGGAATGGAGTATAATTACAGCAACTACATGTGTCCTAGATTCTCTGTGAAGCATGAGGCTTCGCAATTGATGTTCCCTAGTCATGAAACATTTTTTTTTTGTTTTCTATCAAAATGTCATAAGAAATCTCTTAATAACTTTAATTAAAAGAAAAGGTAATAAACTGAAACCCCTAACTGGTACCAGATCGAACTAATGTACAATACTGCTTTACTTTTCTTTTTCATGAAATTGCTTATTAGTGGCTTCAAAGCTGGACCTCAAATGAACTGAAAATTAAAATATGTAAAATTGCTACTAAGGAAATCATGTGACCTGTTCTTTGTCACATAATCACGGATTGATGGCAGCATTTGATTTGTGTATATAGCAAGATACTGCTTGTGGAAGAAAGCGGCCTTTGAAAGAACCATACTATATGTACCACTCCACCATACAGACCACCAGCCACTATAAATATATTTTTCCTCCATGCAGTTTTCCTGCGTAGATAAACATCTGCACTTCAATAATTAATTAGAGATAGTTTCTCACTTTTTTTTTCTGAAACTATAAGGTTCAGATATTTCTAAAATTTACCATTGCATTCAGTCATTCACAATTCTCGCTTATTCACCCTAATAAATCAAGTTTCTGGTTAAGTTATTTAATCAATCATATTTAATTTGGTCTCCCAACTAATATAAAAAAGGTGCTAGCATGTGTAGAAAAGCAAAAGGTGAAAAAAGCCAGTATATCTCACATGTACCAGAAGAAACAAAAAAAGGAGGAAATAAACTCATGCCACAACTCTGTAACTAAAATATATGCTTGCTTCTGATACTATTGCTACTTTTTATGCAACCTCCCAAAAGAAAACTTTTGATCTCACAACATCAATAGAATAGCACACAAGACTGCACTTTTCTGGACAGGTAAGCATGATCTACATGCAATTATTATGGCATTTTGTGCTCTATTTGATTTAAATAATTAAAAAATAATGAAACAAAAAGGTCACAAAAGCAACAAAAAGTAATTCCAATGAAATTACAGATTATGTATTACCGATGGATCGCGTAACCAGTGCATACGAGGTACGAATCCAACCATCGATGAAGGGGCGCTATTCCATACAGTATAAGCAAACTCCAAGGATGAACAAGGAGTTATGATATCATCATCAATAGAGTAAATAGCATCTGTTCTCAAATCTCTAATCTCCTTGAATCGATTGTTCAGGCTGTCTTCTTGGTTCACATCAAATTTAATTTCAATTTCTCTACTGCCCTTTGTCTTTGATCTTACTATTCTCTTTAAGCCTTCAATTAAGGAATTTTGTGGTAGATCGGGCTCACTCCACACTACATGAATTGAATTGACACCGGCACAAGTGGCGTAGTGTGCTACAGATCTCCTCAAAAGGTCGTTTCTCTTCCATGTATTGATCACTACTGTATAACCTTTCCTGCACAAACATCAAGTTACCAAATAAGTAAATAAGATAGCTATTGACTGCTTAATTAGACACATTAGATGATCTGAAATCACTATTCAAACAAGCAAACGCAACTGTACAGGTATTGAAATATTTAGAACTGAAATACTCTTGGTTTAGGACCTGAATGTCGGTGTAAATTTCTTTGGTGTATAAAATAAAATTTATAAGAGGAAGATAGTTGACTTTAATGCTCGTAACTCTTAGAACTCATGAATTGAATAAAACAGACTCAACTAAATTATGAACAATAACAATAACAACAAACAAAACAAACAAAACAAACAGAACGACAATTAAAAATATAAAGTAAAATTGGATAATGCACAGTGAATGTGCAAGGGAAACAAGAGAGAGACAATCAATTACCCAGGGATAGGGGAAAGGGGAGGGGGGAGGGAGGAGAAGGTCCTGGTAGCAAGGAAAACAAGGAACAAAGAGAAAGAGATGCTCAGAGAGCAGAGGAGGAGGAGCCTCATCTTGCTCCCTCCAGATTTGTTAGATCCCGTCCCGAGAAGCCTCGACATCCTCCCGATTGAATTCAGTTTGCATCGGTGCTGCTGTTGCTGTTTCCCCTCGATTGCCATTAACAATGGCATCGATCGCCTAATCAACCCCGGCCTCTCTCAGTGCTCAACTCTCTCTCGCTCAAACCTCCCAATTATGTTTAGTTCTGTGCCACGATTTCTAAGCTGTTTCAAGTTCCTAATTATTGTATAGTTTGATTAAGTCTTCGATAACTTAGATTAGTCAAGCCAATCCCATCTCTACATATCTGATTTTGAATTAAATTTATGTCTTATTAGTTATTACTTAACATGATGAGAGGTTTCATTATTTTTAGGTTATTCAATTTAGATTTTTTTTATTAGTTACTAAAAATGTTGTTCTAATAACAATGTGGTTAGCATAATGAATACTATTATATCAACATACAAGGGTTCTTGGTCCCTATACCTATCATCAAATACACTAGATATTTTTATGGATGAATTTTTTTTCCCAAAGTCTATGAATAATTATTTTTTACTAGAATAAATAATTAATTTGAGTCACTTAATCCGTATTGTGGATCAGGATCTAACAAATTTAGGACAATCATAAACTAATATGGAAAAAAAGTTTTTATTTTATTTAATTAATATATAATAATTAATGCTACCGCAAAGTGAACAAAACTTCATGTGATCATGTGCACTTCGCATAACTTCTTTCGGATCGTATGTGAACTTCCCATGTGCTAATATGTAATGCCTGCCAGGCAATTCTATAGTTTGGAACGAATATGTGGAACAGGAATCATACACGATCCAATAAATTGCACACCCTGTCACACGGTGAGTAGGAAACTGAAACTATAATTATCTTTTGGGCAAATTGGTTATTTGTCATTTCAAAGTTAGAAAATTGATCAAATATTATTACAAAGTTAAAAATTAACTAATTATCATTACACTTGTAATTAAATTAGTTCAGTGCCTATCATTTTATATTAATTAAAATAAATATAAACTATGTACTGACCAAAATATCCTTGTTACTTTTGATAGTCCCCACCGATCAGATCGGAAAATTTTCACAGAGGGCCATGCAGCAAAGAATTTCAACAGATAGGGCCAGAGGCACCCTAAAAATTGCACAGAGGGCCAAGGGCGCGATTAATAGTCGCGCCCCTAAGGAATTTTCGTTTTTTTTCCTGAAATCAAGGCATTCTGCATGTGCTTTTGCAGTTGTGGGCCCGGGCCACTTAGGGGCGCGACTGTTAATCACGCCCCTAAGTGTTTCTGAATTTTTTTTTTTGTTAAGTTGTTTTTATTTATACCTTTTAACATAATAATTATTAGTTAGTACTAATATATAATTTTTGAGTATTTGTTAATATATCAATAAAAGTAGTATATTCATCAAATATTTATTATTAAGCAAATTAATAATAATTTCAATATACAATAAATTTTTAATATATGTATAGTTGTAATATAATACTATTAATTTGTCTTGTTAATTTTTTTGGATTAAGTTATTATTATATATACCCTTTTATATAATAATTAGTTAGTACTAATATATTATTTTTGGGTATTTGTTAATATATGTATATTAATATATATATATTAATATACTATAATTATTATTAACCAAATTAATAATAATTTAAACATAAAAAATTTGTAATTTTAATATTTGTAATATAACACTACAAATATTATTATATATTTGTATTGTTATTATTATTTAAAAAGATTAGAAAGATTACAACCTAGTAAGAAGATGCATTTTTCACCATTTTTTTTCTGAATCAACATAGGGGCGCAATTATTTAGTTGCACCCCTAAGAAGATGCCTTTTTAGCAGATAAGTCTGAATCTTGCACGATTTTTTTCAGATGAGGGGTCCACCTGTCCCCTAAATGAACAAAATATATACAGCAGCACTTTTCTTTTCTTCTCTCTCCAACCATTATCTCAATCTTATCTCTTCTTCTCCCAACAGCCCCCTTCCTCTCCACAAACCCTAAATCAAATTTTCACACTTCTCCTCCCAAAATCTTACATAAATGTTTATTATTAGTTTCTACACTGGAGGATCCATCCAGAACGGTCCTCATGGTGTGCAATACTCGAAAAAAGCTACCGGTAGTTTTACGGTGAATGACGACATAACACTCGGTGAACTGGAGACGGAGCTGTACCGATGGATGAGGATTTCAAGTTCAACACATGCTTTAGAGATATCAGGGAGGTTCAATGCCAGATTACAGCTAACTCCTCCGGTAATGTTCTATACCGAGTTACAACTGTCGAGTAATGATACTTGGAGACTGATGGTGAACCATTCGGTTCATCCTGGTACTGTTGCAATGATTGAGTTGTACGTTGAGCCAAAAGTTCTTCGATATACAACAAATCAAGGTTTTTTGAGTGGTAGTCGAGGTCATGAGACCCTAAACCATGGTTGTGCAAGCGGTAGTCGAGCTACGGAAAACCTAAACCAGGATTGTGCAAGTGGTAGTCGTGCTTACGAAACCCCAAATTAGTATGTTGAGCCAATAGCTTGTAGAATGCCAGATGCATATCTTCATACCAATTGTTATGAACCGAATGCAACCTCAAATCGAAATCAATCGATTCCAGAGGAAGAAGAGGATTATGAGGATTTCGAATTTAATGTTGGGTTGGATGAAATTAACCCGGCAGAACGGGTTGAGATATTAGTGAACCAAGATGCAAGCCCAATTGGAAATACGTGTGGTAATGATGCTTTCATGAATATGGATTTTACACCTTTCAAAGACCCTAATTACAATTCTGAAGAAGAGACTTCTCTGACCATGACAACATGGCCATTATGGGACCGAACCGATTCTCATCCAATAGCTTCATGGAATAATATTAATGCAATCATCGATATAATTGGTGATGGCAATTACTTTGACGACGAAGGGTATGTCACAGAAGATGGTTTGGCAGTGGGACAATGTTTTCGGTCAAAAGATCATCTAAAATGGGTTGTGCATGATTTTCACATCAAATCGAACCGCACGTTTAAGAAGAGAAAGTCCAATAAAAGTGTGTATACAATCGAGTGCACCGACCAAAATTGCAATTGGAGGTTGTATGCATCAAGAAGGCTAAGTGATGATTCTTTTATTATTAATACAAGGCAAGGTCCGCATGAATGTGTTATGTCGGGAGATAGGTTGGAGCATCCGCACTTAACGTCTCCATTCATGGCTTCCATAATCAGAGAAAGTGTTAAGGGAAATGTAAGGTTTACTATAAAAGACATCAAGATTGCCATTGAGCAGAGATATAATTTCAAGGCTCCTTATCTCAAGTGTTGGCGTGCAAAAGAGATCGCAATCGCGCAATTGTTCGGAGGTTGGAGGCAAGCTTATGATTTAATCGTGCCCTTACTTAATGCCATACAAAGAACAAACCCGGGTACAGTGATTGAGTGGTTTACCGCCCCCACAAATGATCCAAATGAAAGATTATTTCAAGCAGTGTGTTGGGCATATGGTCCGGCAATACAGGCCTTCAGGCACTGCAAACCTGTTATAAGAATTGACGGTGCACATTTGTCTGGGCGGTATAAGGGAAAGATGTTAGTTGCATGTGGCTTCGACGCAGAAGATCAGTTGGTGCCTCTTGCATTCGCGTTGGTTGATACCGAGAACAACAAATCTTGGGAGGATTTCATGAAATTTGTTCGTAGGGAAGTGGTTGGATCACGAGTTGTGACAGTACTCTCTGATCGTCACAAGAGTATCTTGCGGGTTTTTAGTGAGCCAGACCTGGGTTGGAGCACCCAAGATGGACATGCATTTCATCGATATTGTTCAAGGCACATATGTCAAAATTTCACTAAAGAATTTACCAACAAAAAATTAACACAGATCTTGAGGCAAGCAATGAAACAAAATCAAAAGAGGAAGTTTCTAATGAGGCTCAGTCGTATTCGCGAAAAATGCCCCGACGCTGCAGCATGGCTTGAGGATATTGTTAGGGATCTGAACGATGTTGAAAGGAACAATGCATCGCGTTTTGACTTATGGGCTCTTTCATTCGATGAAGGAGGTCATAGAATGGGGATGATGACAACAAACAGACCAGAATCCCTTAATAATGTTTTCAAAGAAGCACGTGAGTTACCGGTTACTTCTCTTGTTGAAATCACATTCTATAAGTCGGTCAAATACTTTGTTGAAAGACGGGCAAAAGCAGAAAAAGCAATTGAACAAGGTTTCCTCTTCTCTCCCAAAATCCAAGCGTTACTAGAGGAGCGAAGATTAAGGGGAAATACACATACAGTGCGAGCGTACCGGAACGAGCAAAAATATGAGGTTCAAACAGGTCAAAGATTCGTTGGGAACAAGATCAAAGGGAACAGAATACATACAGTGCGGTTAGAAGTGCCCGGGGGTACATGCACTTGTCAAAAACCGCAACTAATAGGTATCCCTTGTTCTCATATCATAGCATGTTGTGCTCAAGGGGGCATAAGTAGCAATGTGTGCGTATCTCTTGTTTATCGCGTTCAAGAGTTGATGGCAACATGGACGCCAGAATTTGAGCCATTCAGCAATTCTGACACATGGCCTGAAATTCCACGACCAAAGCTAGTGCCGGACCCGACAAGGTATGCTGTTAAGAAACGGAGACGTCAACATATAATGATTAGAAATGAAATGGATGAAGAGAATACACATCGACAAGCATACACTTGTGGGCGATGCAAACAAACGGGACACAGCAGGCGCACCTGCACTGCACCCCCAAACGACGAAGGTAATACTAGTATTATTTATTTCACAAAACAACATTGGTTTCAATTTTGTAATGCTTGAGATTTCGTTATCGCAGGTAATTAGCAAGGAGAAGATGAAGCTTGTTCTTTTATTTAGTTTAAGATTATGTAATTTTGTTTCATGCCTTATTAATTAGTTTGTACGTGTATCTCAAACATTTGGATATGTATGTTTATTTAGGAGACTTGGATATGTATGTTTATCTTGGAGATTATTGCAAAATATTTTGTGTTTGAGAATTTTATGAACTTTAATTTATGTTATTATATCTTAATGTGGTTTGAGAATATACTTTAGTTTTGTTATATCTTCAATATATCATCAATTTATTATTTCTTGTAACATATTGTGCATAAATAACATATGTAATATTTAATAGTATTATATTATAACTATACATATATTAATTTGCTTAATAATAAATAATGTATGAATAATAACTTAGCCAAAAAAATTATCAGCAAAACATAAGGCGTGACTATTAATTTGCTTAATAATAATTATATCGTATATATATATATATATATATATATATATATATATATATATATATATATTAATATACATATATTAACAAATACCCAAACATATATTAATTTGCTTAATAATAAATAATGTATGAATAATAACTTAGCCAAAAAATTATCAGCAAAACATAGGAGCGTGACTATTAATTTGCTTAATAATAATTGTAGTATATATATATATATATATATATTAACAAATACCCAAAAATAATATATTAGTACTAACTAATTATTATATTAAAGGGTATAAATAATTATAACTTAACTCAAAAAAATTAACAAGACAAATTAATAGTATTATATTACAACCATATATATATTAAAAATTTATTGTATATTAAAATTATCATTAATTTGCTTTAATAATAAATATTATATGAATATACTACTTTTATTGATATATTGACAAATAATAAAAAATTATATATTAGTACTAAAAAAAAAATTCAGAAACACTTAGGGGCGTGATTAACAGTCGCGCCCCTAAGTGGCCCGAGCCCACAACTGCAAAAGCACATGCAGAATGCCTTGATTTCAGGGTGACTATTAATCGCGCCCTTGGCCCTCTGTGCAATTTTTAGTGTGCCTCTGACCCAATCTGTTGAAATTCTTTGCTGCATGGCCCTCTGTGAAAATTTTCCATCAGATCAGATCAGTCAATCGTCCCCAATCGAGCCGCACAACAAAGAGAGAAAGGAGGGCTATCGACTGCAACCTAGAGAATAGAAAAACTAGCTCCGCAATCACCTCTCCGCCACCTTGCACGACGCCAAAGAATCGCAGAAATCGTGGAAGAATTGCTGAATCGCAGAATCGTAGAAATCACAGAAATTACAGAATCTCAGAAAGCGTAGAATCTCAGAAATCGTTGAATTGCTAAATCGTCAGCAACTCGCCGTCCGCCATTACTCTGAGTATGATTCTGATTTTCTAACTTCGTAATTTCTGTTGAATATTGTCAGTTTTATTTTCAATTTTTTCTGCCATTATAAAGAACTGCAGTGGGTTTCCTCCTGACAGAACAGCTTCTTTACGTCAAATTAGCCTTTGATAATGAGCAAATGCTTCAACGAGTTGAAATTGCAATCATTCTATGTTATTTATCAGATTTTGAAGTATTGGAGTATACAGTCACCATGACAGTGCCAGTAGATATTGTCCAGTCATGGATAATTTCTAGTGGGTAAGACAATAATTTAAATTTCATTTATTTTGAGCTATGATTTAATGGAAGAAATCTATAAGTCGTTATTGGAAATCATTTTTATGACATCACCATAACAGTCTTTATGATTTAAGGATGTAGATCATATTAGTCTGTTGGGTAGTTTATCGGAGGAGCCAAGTGTAGAGGGTGAGCCACCAATAATGACACATGATCCTGATAATCCGAAAATAGTGGTTGGCGCATCATTTCCTAGTGTTGATTGCTTTAGGAGGGCACTACGGGAATTTGCTATACAAAAAGAGTTCGAGGTTGCCACAATCAAGTCTGATAGGAAAAGATTTATTGGGAAATGTAAACATTCGGGCTGTCCATGAAGAATTCATGCCTCGGTGCGCAAAGATGATCGATCTTTCATGGTATGCATGCATAATATAGTAACATATTCTATATTATTCTTATGGTATGTGCTAACAAAATTTATTATATTGTAGGTGAAGGTATTGCCGCATGAGCATACTTGCCCATCAATTTCAATGGTAGATGGAAAAATGGCTTCTAAATCATGGGTCGCAGATAGGGTTTTCGGCTGGTTAAAAAAGAATCCTGGAGCTGGAGCCAAAGCCGTGAAAAATAAACTAGAAGACGACTTCAATGTTAAGGTGAAATACCACAAAGCTTGGGAGGGAAGGCTAGTAGCTATTAACCAAATACATGGGTCATGGGAGGATAGCTTCCAAATTCTTTTCAATTTCAAGTGTGAGTTGAAGCAGACATGTCCTGGAACTCTGGAAGCACTATATAGATAGAAGTTGAGAGGGATGGCAGTGAGGTTCGATTCAGCAGGGTTTTTATGGCACTTAAGCCATGCATAGATGGTTTTGTTCATGGTTACAAACCATATGTAGGTGTTGACTCAACTCATTTGACTGGTACGAAATTATCTCCTATGTTGCATCTGCATGAACACATTTGAGTAGCATTTGACGCAGTTATTTGATTTGCACCTGACATTTGATTTGCATATGTTTAGAAAATTTAGTAACATATTTTGTTTCTCCTATGTTGCTTTCGTAGGTAAGTATATGATTATCGCCTTAACAAATATAATTATCGTGCCTTAACAAATAATTGCATAATTTGATAGGTAAATATACATGTCAATTGGCTATTGCTTGTGGTATCGATGGACACACCTAGTTGTATCCAGTCGCATTTGGCGTGTTTGATTTGAAGACGACAAAAAACTGGACATGGTTTATGACCCAGCTTCGAAGAGCAATAGGAGCACCATCGAGACTAGCAATATCTTCCGATGCGGGGAAAGGCATGATTGCTGCTACTGCAACGGTATTTCTTGATTGTGAACATAGGGAATGTTTTCGGCATTTCATGACAAACTTTAAGAAGAAATTTCACAATAAAGAAACTAACCACATGAAGCCAACGACATATGCATGCACAGTAGCCAACTGTCAGAATCATTTGAATAAGATTAAAAAAGCATCGCCCAAAGTCATTGCATACTTGGAAAATGACCACAAAGCTCTTTGGTGCATGAGTCAATTCTCTGAACTAACCAAAGTTGACTATGTGACTAATAACATCTCAGGATGCTTTAACAGTTGGATAAAAGAGCTTAAAGGATTGCATGTAGTTGATCTCCTTGATCAAATTAGGCAACAGTTGTTCGAGATGTTCAACGTTAGGAGAGCAGTAGGCGTAATACTTCAATGTGTGATTCTTCCATGTATAACCAAACAGTTAAATGTCGCTAGTAGGAGATTCGGTAAGGTCAGAATCGCTAGAGGAGGTAATGATTACGACGAGGTGAGTGGAGCAGATTCGGCAGGTAACCTTTGGAGGCATGTAGTGCACTTGAATGCAAGGTAGTGTAGTTGTAGGGAGTGGCAACTTACCGACATATCTTGCATGCATGCCACTGCATTCATTTGTAGCCTTAGGGGATTTCAGTTGGAAGACTATGTACATTAATACTATTCACTAGTTAAGTTCAGAGCAGCCAGTGGCGGATCCAAGATTTCATCCAGGGGTAGGCACAATTAAATAATAAAAATAAAAAATATAAATTTCTTCCAAAATATTAAATACCATTAAAAAGTATATTTTACAGATAAATAAAATACACTAGCACAAACAAAATAAAATTAAGTTGTCGATGGTAAATCGAGTTGGCCTCTACGAGTCTTCATATTTTGGAATCTTTGCATAATTCTTTCATTATCTACACCCTTGAACAAATCTCTCTCAATATACGTCACCAAACAATCATTCAACCATTGATCTCCCATTCTATTTCTTGATGCTTCTTTCATCACATTCATCGCTGAAAATGCCCTTTCAACACTAGCGGTGGCTACCGGCAATATCAATGCCAATGTTAGTAATCTGTAAACCAAAGGATAAACAATATTTTTCTTCTTTTCCACTAGCTTTTCAGAAAGTTCATTCATTCCTTTTACCTCTAAAAAATCACTATTACCTTGCATATCCAAACGATAATTCTCCAATTGATTTTCCAAAATAGAAAGCTCTCATTCGGTAAAATCCGAAGGATAAAATTGAGCAAGTTTAAGCAACTTGTCAATATTAAATGCAGAAAAAGAATTACTCGGGTCTAAACATGACATACACATAAGTAGTTCGGTAGTTGTTTCCATGAATCTTCCATTGAGCTCTTGCAATTGCATATCAATAACCGTGTAAAACATATCAACACGATAATAGTGTAAATTAGTCACATCTGTTCTTACCATTCGTGTACAATGACGCACACCCTCCATGTTTGGAATTATAATCTCGTGTTTCTCACAAAATGCACAAACTTCTTGAAATAATGATGTCCATCCACTATCCCTCAACTTTTGTAACCGAGATTTAGCGATCCCCACCAAACACATAGCATTCACCACATCTTGACTTTTGCGTTGCAACGCTTGTGATAAATCATAAGTGATACCTAATGACTTGTGCATGAGATGACAAATGAACACAAAATCAAAAGTTCGCATTTCTTCCATGTATCCACTTGCCTCTGCTTGCTTTTCTTGATCTTTTCCCTCTTCTTCTACAATTTCAAGAACCTCAATTGTGACCGAAAAAAGTTTAAGCAAATTAGTTAAAGTCTTGTAGTGAGAAATCCATCGGGTATCACATGGACGTGCAAGACCCATTTCTTGGTTTAAACCTCTTCCAGTAGAAATCTCTTCATTTGAAATAGCTTCTACAATTTTGATTTTCTGCATCTCACGTAATTGATCAAGTCTTTTACAAGATGAACCTACAACATTGCGAATGCCATTAACCTTTTGAAAGAACAAACACACCTTTTTATGATTCTTGACTACGGCAACAAGAGTTAATTGAAGTTGATGTGCAAAACAATGCACATAGTATGCAGACCCATTTTCTCGTAAAATGAATGTTTTGAGACCATTGAACTCTCCACGCATATTACTAGCACCATCATACCCTTGGCCACGTAAACTTG